>APFE030410758.1:0-13581 GCA_000404065.3 Pinus taeda | reverse complement strand
ACTCAATTTGAAGAAAATCCAAAATTTATTAAAAGGATTACCAAAGAGTGGGCTTTCTCAAAGAGGTTAAAATATGAGCAAGTCATTTCATAGGTGGATATGGAGATAAAATGGAAATCATCAATGATGGAGGAGGGTTTCACAAGTTTGGACTCCAAGAAGGACTTATGTAGTTTGAAATCCAAAAGGAAATCCCTGTGTGAAGATAAGGAAGTGTTATGGAGATTAAAGAGTAGAGTGGTATGGCTTAAATTTGGAGATGAGAATACATAATTTCCCCAATCCTTTTCCAATGGTTGAGAGCTAAATAACATTATATGGGTCCTTCTAGATGATGAGGGAAGATAAGTCTCTAATTTTTAAGCATTGGCTAATCTAGGGAAATCTCATTTTCAAAAAAAAATCATAGAGGTTAAAGGTTCGACAATTGTTGAGGTTTTCAGACTGGCCTAGTTCTTCCCTAGATTTGTGGAGGATGAGGAAAATCGATAATTAATGGAAGAGATATTTTTTGACGAAACAACCATTGTTCTCCACAATGTCCATAAGGCTAAAATTCCTAGGCTGGATGGAAGGTCAGTTGATTTTTTTTTTTGGCTTATTTGATATTATGGGGATTGATCTACTTAGAGTGGTTGAAGTGGCTAGGATGTCAGGCATAATTATACCATCCTTCAACTCTAATTTCATTTCCCTCATCCCCAAAATTGATAATCCTCGGTCCTTGGAAGATTTCGGACCTATTTCTCTCTACAACTGCGTCTATAAAGTGATTGCCAAAATTATAGGAAGAAGACTAAAGCCTATTTTGTTAAAATTTATTCTAAAGGATCATTTTGGTTTTCTGGAAGGGGGATAGATTCATGAAGCAATTAGGGTAGCCTAGAAAGGATTTCACAATATAAAAATAAAAAATTATAAAGGGGTAGTAACAAAAATTGACCTCTCAAAAGCCTACGACTGAGTTAACTGCCTTAATTATATTCATCTACTTTTGACCTAGGTTGGTTTTGTTGCTGATTTTGTGGCTTGGGTGATGGTATGTCTGTAGTCTGTCTCCTTTCCAGTCCTTATCAATGGATCATCGTCTCTATTTTTCCATGCTTACAAGGGTTTAAGATAGGGTTGTCCCTTACCCCCTCTTTTGTTTTTATTGGTGACTGAAGGTCTTAGCCACATGTTAAATGATGCCAAAATAATAGGTGAATTTCAGGGTGTTATAATTACTCACGTTTTGGAAATAAGCCATCTTATTTTTCTGGATGATATTCTTATCTTTTTCAGTGGTGTTAACAAGGATATTGATAAATTGGTTGAAATTCTATCTATGTTCAAGAATGCCACTAGATTTATTATCGACAACAAGAAATTTTTAGTTTCTACCCCTCAATTTGACTGATGGTGAAATCCACTATTTCATTAGCCTTTTTCCCCTTTTGCAGAAACCTTTGGACTGTGGTTTGAAATACCTTAGATTTCATTTGAAAATAAAAAACTATTCCATAGAGGACTAGCATTGGTTGATTTCCAAGTTGGAGAAAAGGTTCAAATGTTGCAATTTAAGATGGTTATCGAGAGCAGGTAGATTGGTGCTGGTAAAATTGGTTTTGGAGGTTATCCCAGTGTACTAGTTGTCTATTTCCTAGATTCCTAAAGGAATTATTAAGAGATCCCATAAAATTTGTTCAAAATTTTGATGGGTAGGCACTAAAGGCCATTTTGTGCTTCCGTGGGATGGATGGGATAGAATTTCTATGCCAAAATTTCTTGGAGGATGGGGGCTCAAGAACTTGTATTTTTTCTCAAAAGCCCTAGCTGGAAAATGTTGGCGGAGCTTGCTTTCAACAAATAGCCTTTGTATTGTGGTGGTAATACAAAAATATATAGCCCCCTTTTCCTTGGAAGAGTAGGTTCAACTTCATAATAAACCAAAGGTAAATATTTATGTTATCTGGAGGGCGGTGTTAAATTCCTTTGATACGATATCTTCTGGGTTAGCATGGAAAGCTGGAAATTGTATGAAAGTGAGAATACGGGTCGACCGTTGGCATGGTTGTGGTATCTCACATGTTCTCCCTCAGAAACTTATTGAATTATTAAGAGACAGGGGATGCATAGGACTATCTCACTTGAACAACCCAAAGACAACCTCCATCTGGAAACAAAGATGGAAATAAACGAATGAGTTAGCCTTGGAGAATATCTTTCATGAGGTTTGACATCATTACACAAAGGCCCTTGTAACGATTCATATTCATCTCGTGGATCGAGAGGATGAGTTAGTATGGGCCATTCCCCATTTAAGATATATACTCCCAAAATGGGATACATCCACCTAAATGTGTCTCGACTGAATGTGGTTGTTAGGTCCCTATACTACTAGTGTAACACCTTATTGTTATTAGTACAACCCCCTTACTATTTTTTTGTGCCCATGTAGTCCCCATATTGTTATTATTGTGCCCCATAGAAGCCCACTATTTTTTTTTTTAACAGTAACGGATATGGGTTGATTGTATTCATCTTGGCCTGAATGCCGATAGGATAATTACATTGGGAAACTCATTGCCCTGGTGCTGCTTTCTGCAAATAGTGCAGCTGAAACTTGCGAAATTCCTATTTGCTAAAGAGATCATGCAATCCATATCAGTTATCTTCCCCCACTTGAAAATGCAGACAAATTTATTTAATAACCAACAATAGAACATGGCAGTGTGCGATTTATGGAATGGGTTCCCAAGTTTCTTTTCCGTTCTTCTCCCTTGTTCCGACAGTAAGGAGGACAAATTTATTGGCTTCACTGTCCGCCTCTTTATTTTTGATTCTCAGCACATGATAATATCTTAGGTTCTGAAAATAACTCTCCAAGCCTTTGATTCTGGTTATCGTTCTTGCTAGCTTGAGATTAGAAACAGGGGAATTGGTAACCATTGCGTTGATGATGATCTGGGAGTCTCCTATAACGTTGGCTTCTTTTATGTTTAATTCTTTAAGGCTCTGGAGACCTTGAAGAAGGGCTAAGGCCTCCGCTTGAATTCTGGAAGCATACCTGAGACCCCAGGCAAAGGAATGAACTTTTTTCCTAGGGGATTTAGAATGATTCCTCCTGCTCCGGCTTTGCCCGGGTTGTTCTTTGCTGCCCCGTCGAAGAAGAGGGAGTGTCTTTCTTGCATTTTGATCCAGCTTTGCATGTCATTTTCAGACTTCCTTATCTGCCATTCTTTGATAATTGGGGTGTTTTTGATTGCTGGCCGAAATTGAAGTCCAAGGGTCTCTGCCCACTCGATGTCTTGCTGACTCAGATTAGTGTCATCTGGGGCACTCCTTAATTTGACATTTAATTTTATTTTCTAAAATCCTGTGGTTGTGCTTTGTATCCCTGAAGGTTCTTCTGTTGCACTCCAGCCAAATCTGCCAACTTGTAACCTTAGGGAGAATTGCCCACGCTGTTCTGATGATCTGGTTTTTAGGAGAGGGGGCGAGGTAATTGAGAGCCTAGGTAGAAAAGAGGGTTGCCATGGTGCCTGGGAGCTTGCGGATTGAATTTGGGACGACAGAGGACCAAACCTAATTGGAGAAGACACACTCAAGGAACAAATGAACAGCTGACTCCACATTTTCTCTGCACAGCGGGCAGATGGAGGGCCCATAAAATCATTTTTTCTGAAGAATGTCGAAGGTGAGAATTTTTGTGTGTCAGAGCTGCCAGGCAAAGAAGTCTATCTTTGGTAGAGAGGGGATGCTCCATACGCCTCGCCAAGGGGCTGGATCGGGAGGGACGTAAGTAATCTCATTGAGTATATTGTACCCCTGAGCGACTGTATAACCAGTGACGTTCTTGCCCCATCCCTTCTGGTCTCTTAGTCTCCTGTTTATGGGCGCCATACCATGTAAACATTCCAGGAGCGTGTCCTAGTCCCTTGCCAGATGTGCCGGCCCGTCAAAGCGTATCCAACCTGCCCAGGAATCATTTTGCCACAGTGAAATGTCCCACAACGTGCGCATCGAGTTGAGGTCCATCCAGCTGATCATTCTTTCTGGACTCCAGGAAACGACAAACAAGTTAGAATATGGAGCGATCGAATCATGTGTTTTCCAAACACCTGGTGCGGGAAACCTTGAAGTATTTCTTCCAAAGAACATCTTAAGCCCATCCCAGATTGGCTGAAGTGATTTTCCACAGAATATTTGCTGCCATTGCCACATTCTGATGGAAGAGTTTTTTGAACTTTAAACCCCCCTCCCTCAGCGGCTTTGTTATGGTGTCCAAGCTAATGAGAGGAATTTTATTTTCATTGTTTTTTCCTCCCTTCCAGAAAAATCACCTGATGTATTCTTCCAGTTTTTTAATGATGGATGCTAGAGCTAGAAGGCTTGTGAATTGGAATAATGGCAGACTGTGGAGGATTGATTTAATCAAAATTGACTTTCCAACAATGTTTAACCAAGTGTAGCCCCAGGCTTGGATTTTTTATTTAAATTTTTCCAGTTGTGGTAGCCAGTCTTTGCTCGTTAGATTTTTGAGGTGAACAGGCAATCCCAAGTATTTAAACGAAGTCCAGGAGGAAGAGGCTGCAAAACGCAAGCATCTTGAAATAGTAGACAACGTCCTCGGGGTAATGTTCCAGCTGTATATATGGAATTTGTTCTTATTTACAGCGCTGCCTGTAGCCGTGCTGAGATCATCCAAAACCATTTTGAATTTTGATGCAGAGGAGAGAGTGGCAGGTCCCAAAAGTAGCGTATCCTCCACAAACAATGCATGATTTATTTTTTTTTCCCCTCTTGTGATGCACAATCCATTAATGTCTTGTTCTTGCATTCTTTTGTTTAACAGGAAACTATGGACGGAAGCTTGAATGACAAAAAGCAAGGGGGAAAGGGGACACCCCTGCCTAAGTCCTCTCGAAGCTTTGAAGAAGTTAGTGGCTCTTCCATTCACTAATGGGGCGATCCAAGGCTCCGAGATGCAGGCCCGGAACCATTTTATGAACTTTATAGAAGCCCACTATTATTATTACTGTTCCCTTACATTATTATTGTTATGTCGGCTCTGATTATATTATGACCTCTTAGACTCCTATATATAGAAAGGAGGTCTTGTCATTTGTATCATCCAAGAATTGTTCATTTTTGTAATGTAAAGGAGGTTGTCTCCTCAAAGAGGCTTATTTCTAAGGCCTTGATCTATCTTTCTATCTTTTTGTGAGCTAGTTTCACAACATTTGGTATCAAAGCTTTGGATTCTAGGGCTTCGCTGCTCCAAATAGGTCATCGTGGAATTTTTGCTATAAATTTTTTCTATGATGTTTCAGAAGCTAAAAAAAAAAACCATTTGAGAAGAAATCACGTTGAACCTCTGGTTCGAATTTCAGATTTTTTTTGCTATATTTTCTGAGATATGATCTGAGGAATTTAGGGTTTTTGCAGACCCCCGAATTACATTCCAAATAGGTAACCTTGGGAAAATCATCATAACTTTCGCTTTGAGCATCAGATTGAATTTTCATAAGAAGTTACGGAAAGAGGACATACTGTAGTTTGTTTGGACATCATTTTCAAAACCTAAGGTTAAAATAGTGACCCATGGCACATCATACAAGTTCACTCTACTGAACTAGTTTATACTCAGGTCATCATGGGAGATTTGGCATAACTCTTTCTTGGAGAATCCAATTTAGATCAGGCTAGTGGAATTGGAAGGAGGAAATAGATCGCAATTTCAAAACTGGAAGATCCGTTATTACAAAGTTACAGTCATTTCAAGATCGAGCCCCCAAAATCAAGAAAAAGTGATATGAGGAAGTTTGATGGCAAGGATCCCGTAAATTGGATACTAAAGATGGAGAAATATTTTGATCTACATGGTGTACCACTGTTACAAAAGGTACGCATTGCATATAATTATTTAGAACCGAATCAATTTTTATGGTATAAAGGGCTTTATTCTCATAAACCACTTGTCACGTGGTCAATTTTCACGAAGGAAATGATAGCACATTATGAGGATAGCAAGAGAAACACTTTCTTTAGCCAATTGATAAATCTCAAACAAAAGAGTTCAATGGCAGAGCAAATTGAGGACTTTCAAAAATTGAATATAAGGGTAAATGACATTCTAGAGAAGCAAAAGATAAATAGTTTTATCTATACCATGGAAGATGATATCAATGATATGAAAGCATATTGGAAGAAAGGCATGGAAGATTTGAAGAAAGACATGGAAGGTTTGAAGGATGGTGGGACAAGTATGCTACAAGAAAGGCCTCCTAATGATGAAAAGGATCAAGAAACGTCAAAAGAAGAAGATATACACCAGGAACCAACCCTAGAGAAAGAACAAATGAATCATACCATATCTTGTATTGCAATGGCAAGAATTACCACTCCTCAAACTTTCAAGATAAAAGGGCATATCAAGAAGAAGAAGGTTCAAGCAATGAAATATCATGAAGAAAAGTATCAAGAAACATCAAAAGAAAAGGATACTCAACAAGAACCAACCCTAGAGAAAGAAGAAATGAATCGGACCATATCTTGTAATGCATTGGTTATAATTACCACTCCTCAAACTATCAAGATAGAAGGACATATCAAGAAGAAAAATGTTCAAGAAGTGAAAGATCACATTGAGCATCAAGAAATTAATCTGACCATATCTTGTAATGCAATGGAAGAAATTACCACTCCTAAAACTCTCAAGGTAGAAGGACATATAGGAAGAAAAATATTCAAGTAATGAAAGATCACATTGAGCATCAAGAACAAGTTCTCCAACTTTTAAATAATAACACCACTTTGGTGCATAATCGAATGAAACAATAGGTAGAGCAACATTGCAGTGAAAGAAATTTTGATGTAGGCAACTGGGTATTTTTACGGCTACATCTGAAGCAAGATATTTATGAGAATGAAATGTTGGCAATACTACATGCACTTAACAAATGGAGACCTTACCTAATGGGAATACACTTCAAGGTAAAAATGGATCATGATAGTCTTAAATACTTTTTAGAACAAAGATTATCTTTAGAAGAACAAAAAAAATGGCCACAAATATCTTGGGTTATGACTTTGAAACCATCTACAAAAAAGGGAAGAAAAATATTGTTGCAGATGCACTCTCAAGAAAGGATGAGGATGTGGAAGCATTGTTTCGTGCTATTTCTATTATCCAACTAGATTTGATAAATGTGGCAAGGGGTGAATGGAAGAAGGACAAAGAAGTGTGGCCACTCATCCAAAAGTTGCAGAAGATCCCAGTTCAAACAATATGGCCAGGGCCTGACGAGGAAGGAAAAACCATATTGGAACCTAGAGCAGTCACAGAAAAAAGAACCCAAAAACTACGAAATTGATCAATTTCAGAGTATCTCATCAAGTGGAAGAACTTACCTGCTAAATATTCCACATAGGAGGACAAGAATTCATACAGAAGCATCAAGAACTACTCAAGCTTTGAGGACAACACTTTTTGGAGAGAGGGGCATGTTAGGTCCCTATACTACTAGTGTACCACCTTATTGTTATTAGTACAACCCCCTTATTATATTGTTGTGGTCATGTAGTCCCCATATTGTTATTATTGTGCCCCATAGAAGCCCACTACTATTATTATTGTGCTCTTACATTATTATTTTTATGTCGACTCTGATTATATTATAACCCCTTAGAATCCTATATATAGAAAGGAGGTCTTTTCATTTGTATCATCCAAGAATTGTTCATTTGTGTAATGTAAAGGAAGTTTCCCCCTCGAAGAGGCTTATTTCTAAGGCCTTGATCTATCTTTTCATATTTTTGTGAGCTGGTTTCATAACAATGGCTTAGGTTTGGTGGTGGAAGAAGGTTTGGAAGTCCAAAAGTACAGTTAAAGAAAAAAATTTCATGTGGTGATTGATGGTGAGCAAGATGTCTGCTTAGGATACTATGAAAAAGCACCAAAAAATAGGGCTAGATTGCTGCTCGTTATGAAAATCTAGTATCAAGATTATCTCTCACCTCTTTCTTGGTTTCCCTTTCAATTTTACGGTCGAGGTTGTCTGATTACAAGCAATCAAAACAAATTTTAGGTGGCCAAGGGAATATTTGGAAGTTGTTTGGAGGGGTTGATTTGGGATACAAACACTACAAATTTCAAATCTTTGTCATTGATTATATGTTGGGGGTTTAGATGGCTCGTAATAGGGCCATTTTTCATCATAAGATTTCATTCCCTAACATAGTGGATACTTAAGGCATTTCTATTCTCTCCCATTATAAACAAGCCAAAAATGCTCCATCCATGAGACACATTATCGCTAAAGAATCGAACAAATTGAGTCTATGGTGTAACAACTCTGGTGAAAATTCCATGTAAAAATATATAAATACCACGGATGATGGGACACATATTCCAAGCTGAATGGTGGGTAGGACATCCTAGTGGGTGTTCATTTGGCTATTTATGGTTAAGGAAATTGCCAAAGGCATTGGCTAAGGCATTAAAGAGGAAAAAAGATATTTTGACACATTTATTTATGAAAATAATGGAAAATAGGAGAAAAAGGAGGTGAAAGGTCACATGTTTCATGTAAGGAGGAAAATGAAGAAAATAGAGGCCTCATTAATAAAAAGGCTTATGAGGATCAGTTGACAAGCTTCTTCCTTTCAAGGTCAACGTTTTGTCAGTTTAGTTTTGGAGCTCTGTCATTATTCTCTCTCTCTCTCTCTCTCTCATATTATTGGAGACTTAGAGTTTTCTTGGAGCACTCTTGGTGGGTGTGGCATACTTGGATTCTTGGAGCAAGAAAGTGCAAGAAGGCACCAGCATCAACAACTACATTAGATTTGCTTGCACGTACTGAGTCGCATGTATGATTTCTTCGATATTTTGGCATGCATGGCACATGCATGTAGTTTCTTGGTTATGATCTATCATTGTCATGGAGGATTTCCTAGATCGATAGTGGATTGTCTAGCCTTTCCATTTCTTGGATAGCCATGGTGATTTTGTTTACTTTTATTGTTTTGTTTTGGTTGGTTCTCATGTTTTCTTAGCTTGGGTTGTGTTATTAGTCCTGGATGCCCTGGTTGAACAAATTCTCTAGAAGCCCTGTAACAGCTTGGGTTGAGTTACTAGTCCTGGAAGCCTTGGTTGGACAAACACTCTTGAAGCCCTGTATAAGCTGTGGGTTGAGTTACTAATTCTGGAAGTCCTGGTTGGAAAAATTCTTTGGAAGCCTTAGAAGCCTTGGATGGAGACCAATCTGATGATGGTTTTGTTTTTGGTGGTGTTCAATTTTGAGGTGGAATCATTGTTTGATGGGTTGAGGTGGATGGCCTCTGGAAGCCCTGGATGATTTTTGATTGATGTGTTTTATGAGATCCCACATTCATGCTTGGAATATGGCATGGGGGTGAATGGTTGAAGAGACATTTGTCTCAGTCATTCTACGGTTGGGTGGAACGTGGTAGTCCCATCTCCGATTGGTTCATTGCATTCATTAATGAGAAATCCATTCCCTCGATTTTCATGTGTAAAGGTATTGATGTATTTATGGATTTGATGATTGATATGTTTATTGGATTCATGTTCCTATTATGTTGGTTATATGCACATTTTATGATAGCATCTATGTATGGCTCTCAACATGTTTTTAGTTGTATGTGAATGATAATGTGTTTATGAATTAATGGAGGATAATGCAACAAATGGCATGAGGGAACAATGGTTCATAGAGATTCTCAGATAAGTATGAGATCCCTACACTTAATTATGTTATTTACACCTTTAGATTACATATCGATGATATGTTTGACGAAATGCCTGTCATGGCTAATGGGGTTCCGATTATGATCTTTTTCAGTTTATTGCTTTTTCAATTCCATTTCCTTAAAGTCATCAGGGAGGTTGAATATTATCCATAGTGACCTTTTGTCACATGTTTACCCTGGCTGACGGTTGCTTGGGTAGATATGGGAGGAGGGTGTTACAGAGCGGTATCAGAGCATGGTTCAAACACTTGGACTGGATGGGCTCTATCATAGGTGAAATGAAGAATAAAGGTTTAAATTTTAGACCTTTATTTCAAATTTTTTATAGCTTTTATTCCATGGTATAAGTTAAAAAATTGTTCATACTGAAGGTATATCCTATTGATTATGTGGTCAAAATTTCAGATACTGGTTCATAATACTTTAGGAATTATGATCTAAGGAAGATGACCTTCTTGAATGCACCTTGAAACAGGTCATGTTGGAATTTGTGCAATAACTTATCTTTTGTAGGATTTTAGAACCTGAAACATTGTCCACATTTAGGGGAAATACCACTTATTATGTGGTATAAATTTCATATATTGGGTCGCAATATTTTAGGAGATATGAGTAGAGGGAGTCGAGCCTTCTTAATGCTCCTAAAATTAGGCCTCAAATAGGTCACACTTATATTTTTGTTATAACATTTCTTTTGGGCACTCAGGAGCTAAAATTTTTTCCACAATGAGGGGAAATCCCACTGAGATTGTGATAAAAATTTCAGACTTTTGTTTCTTTATATTTTAGGAGATATGACCAATGGAAGTTGAGCTTTCTGGATACTCCTACAATTGTGCACCAAATAGGATTGTGTTGGTTTTTTTGTTATAACTTTTCGTCTATAAAATCTCAGAAGCTGAAAATTGAAAAATAGTGAGGGAAAATACCACTGATCATATGGTTTAGTTGCCATAACTTGCACTACTACAGTTTAGGATATATGCGTTGAATCATTCACTATATTAGTTTGCATGCAAAGTGTTCGATGAAATGCTTAAATGGTTCAATGATTAATTGCATACAAACTGTTTGATAAAATGTGCCAATGAGTATTGATGTGTAATAGATTTTTTGTAGTTGATATATGCTTACTTGTATGCAAATAGTTTGCATGTAAAGTGTTTGAAGAAATGCTTACATGCAAATGTAATAGTAGTTGTTTGAAGAAAATGTAAAAGCATGATAGTTGTTTGAAGAAATGTTATTAGTTTTGGATGGGATAGTATTGTAGTATGATAATGTGGATGTAGTTGATCTATGCCTATTTGCATACAAATAATTTGAAGAGTTGCATGTAAGGAATTTGAAAGGTTGTATGCAAGGAATTTGAAAAGTTGCATGTAAGGAAATGGAAAAGTGGCATGTAAGGAAATGGAAAAGTGGCATGTTTTTAGTTATTATGTTATAAGTGGAATAAGTGAAATGTTTTGAATTAATCTCATACAAAATGTATGAGAAATGAAAATAAATTTCTTTTCAAGTGTGGTTAAATTTAGTAGAGCTTTGGAGATCCCATTTCCATAATTGGACATTGGAGATCGGGCCATTATAGTAGCTTCCTCTTTCTACCTTAGTGTGGACCATGGAGTGATATGTGTTTGTTCTTATAAAATTGTATGAAGGAATGTTCTTGTTTTAATACGGTTGTACTAACACAATATGTGTTGAGACAACTAATATGCACTTACGTGCAAGTGGGTGCTAGTTTTAGTATTATGACTATGATTGTGAGTTGATTGCCCACTGTGACATGGTTGTTAGTATTGGTGAAGGCTGATTTCACATTGATAGACACGATTTCTTGATTTTTGGAACATGTGATTGACATGTGTGAGTAGTTGCAAGGCAACGTGTTTGGAATTATCTTGAAAAGGTAATAGTTGATTTGTTTATATAACTAACATCTTGGTGAAAAAGATTTTATTTTGGGTCATAGGGCTCGCAACGCACCAGGTTTGATGTTTCCCCTGCTAGGGTTCCTGCATAAACCCGTTGCCCATCTCCACTACGTGCACGGCTACCTTGATTCTGCTTTGCCGCTGACACTTTCATCATGAATCTGCCCTCTGGAGGGGTGGGCTTGGCCCCCCTCCCCCCATCGGTCCCTCTTCTGACATTCTAGTAAGTGTATATGCTTCGGTCAATCCCAGCTCCACCCCACTGGTCGCCCATGACATTGATCCTGCCATCGACAACACTGGTGACTTTGCTGCAGGTTTTGCGGCAGCCAAAGACAAAGGCATTGACCAGAATGACTCAACGTCATGGCCAAAGATGTCCTCTGCAACATGCATCCCCAAGTCTACAGAAAGAATCAAAATAGATCTTCCCAGTGATCGAATCAACAACCAAATCCAATATATGAGGGATCATGCACTCATAGGCAAGTTCCTCAAATTTTGGCCAATTGAAAAGGCCTTGTAAGGATGGCTCGCCTGCAAATGGAAGCCTAAAGGACAAGTCACCCTGTAGCTTGGTCCCAAAGGCTTCCTCACTACTACTTTCAACTGTCTAGAAGACAAAACTCGTATCTTCGAAGGAGGCCCATACTTCTTCAACTCTGTAGGCTTGTACCTTCGTGACTAGAAAGAAAGTTTCAATCCAGACAAAGAAGATTTCAACTGGGCTCCAGTATGGATTCGTATGTACTCTCTTCCCCTGGAATATTGGAACGAGGAGAACTTAAAGGAGATAGGCAATAGCTTGGGGGTTTTCATCAAAATCGCAGAGGAAACAAAATTCCAAAGATAAACCTCCTATGCTAGGATCTGTGTACACATGCATCTGGCCAAAGCACTCATGGATTCGGTAAGTCTATTTCATGACGATTTTGAATGGGTCCAAACAATAGACTACGAGCATGTTCCTTTTCGCTGCAGAAAATGCCATGAACATGGCCATCTTTTCAGGGATTTCCCTCTAAATCTTCAATCTAAAGCTCCTGTTACTTAGACGAGCAAAGATGATGAGGGATTCACAAAGGTCTCTAGTCATAGAAAGCATGCCAAGAAATCTCTAGTTACCCTAGATGATCTCAAGAAACCTGAAACATGGAACAGTTTTGAAATCCTGACTTCTCAAAATAACATGGAGGATCACATTTTAATCCCTCCTTCAGATCCCCTTCTTCACCCCCCCTCCTCTAAAATCTTTAGCTTTGCTCTCAGCCTCCGATCTCACCAACATCCCTGTCTCTACCTCCTCTGATAAAAAGATCCAGATACAACCCTACAATCTTCCACCATGGAGATAGATGTAGCTCTAGCTCTCAGTATTCATCAAAAGTCAAATGAGGAAGAACAAAACAAACCAATACACATGGATGAGGAACCAAAAAGCGTAGATCTGGGAGGTCTGGACATTCTCAGACTGTAATCAGTGTGTCGACAGAAAGAATTCAGTGCTATACCCCCTCGGGAAAATGAAAGACTTGAAGTAGTTTTAGCTAGAGCATAGCATAACAAATATCTTGGTATTTAGGCAGGCAGTCCTTAGGACGGTAAAAAAATACTCAAAGACACGAAGAAACGCGGGTGAACATCTATGTATTTATTGTTGGAGGAACAACTATCAGTTGGGTTTCAAAAATCCAAAGTGTTGTTGCACTTTCAACAACAGAAGCAGAGTATGTTGCTGCTACGGAGGCTAGTAAAGAAATGATCTGGTTACAAAGGTTTATGGGTGAATTGGGTAAGGAGCATGATAAGGGCACGTTATACAGTGATAGCCAAAGTGCCATTCATCTTGCAAAGAACTCAGCATTTCATTCCAGGACTAAACACC
>APFE030410757.1:0-52510 GCA_000404065.3 Pinus taeda | reverse complement strand
AATTAATTATTTGCCCTATGGTTCTACAGTATATATCTTTCCTATGCACTTTTGTAGTAGTTTATATTCTCCCGTATAGAAATACTGTGAATCAAAGGAAATATGTTTTGTTATAAAGAAAGTTGACTAGTTTGATCAGCGAATCCAGCAGTACTCTTTTTTATATTAATCTAAAAGTAGTGTTCACGGTATATAAAACTACTTGAATTATGGTAGAAGCTTCTTCAAAAAAATCGTGCACTTAATGCAATGTACTTATTATTCGTTGAACCAGGCAATGAATCCATGGTACGTTGATTGCTGCAAAAATAAAATGCAATAAATTCATGATTCAACCAAACCGATCACATTAGGGGGCGCGCGTGATGTTAAGTATGCCTACAACTGCTTGCATGCTCCATGCTTCTTCAGAAGGCACTAATGGAGATCTCCCTTGTTTTGATCGTCGGTTTCCTGGCCTTCACCTACTATCTTCTATTTCTCAACAGAAAAGCAAAGAACGGAATCCCTCCAGAATGGCCTTTCCTAGGGATTCTACACTCATTGTGTATACATTTCAACCATCTATACGATTGGATTTCACAAATCCTGATCGGATGCGGTGGAACTTTTATTGCGGAAGGCCTTCCGCAAACCACTGTCCTTACCAGCAATCCAGCAAATGTGGAGTACATTCTCACAACTAAGTTTTCAAGTTTTCCAAAGGGTTCCGCTTTCAGGAGCGCGTTTACGGAATGTTTAACGTCGATGGAGAAGTATGGATTCATCAAAGAAAGGCGTGTGTGGTAGAATTTAACTCTGTATCTAGTCCCACTTATGGGTTAAAGTCCATACAAGACTCCTTGTGCCAAAATCTCATCCCCATTCTGGACAACACCATATCTTCCAAAGGAAGCGCCATCGATCTTCAAGACATGCTCTTTCGTTTCACGTTTGACAACATCTGCAAAATTGCGTTTGGGGTGGAAGTGGGGTGTTTATCTCCATCTCTGCCGGCCATTCCCTTTGTCAAAGCATTCGACGAAGCTATTGAAGCATCCTGTAGTCGATTTAGAACGCCTATATATTTGAAAAAGATCCTGGCGTGTTTGGGTTTGGGGATCGATGCGAAACTTAAGTCTGCTCTGAAGACCATCGACCAGTTTGTGATGGAGATTGTTTCATCCAGAAGGGAGGAATTGGGTATGGGAAAAACAGGGAGCCGTGCAGATATATTATATATTTTTATGAAATCCTTCGATAAAAAAGGAATCCCGTATTCCGACACGTTCTTAAGAGACATTTGTCTGAGCTTCATTCTTGCCGGCAGCGACACAACATCCGTGGCACTTTCCTGGTTCTTTTGGCTGCTTCTTCAACATCCCCATGTGGAAGAAAATATTTTGAAGGAGATCCAAAGCATTTTAAAGAAGAGATCAGTTAATGTCAAACCCTGTGATCCACTTTGTTTCACCAGGGAGGAACTGAAAGAAATGCATTACCTGCATGCATGTCTATTCGAGGCAATGAGGCTCTAACCTCCTGTGCCATTGGACGAGAGGGAGGCGATAGAGGACGAGGTATTGCCTGATGGAACTGGTATGAAGAAGGGGACTGCTATTTTTTACGTCGCTTATACCATGGGACGAATGGAAAGCATCTGGGGCAGAGACTGCATGGAGTTCAAGCCAAAGAGATGGCTTAATGATGAGGGTGTTTTTGTGAACCAATCTGTTTACAAATATCCGGTTTTCCATGGAGGCCCTCGAATGTGTATAGGGAGAGATTTTGGATATTTGCAGATGAAGCACGTAGCGGCATCCATTTTATATCGTTACAGACTGAAACTCGTTAATCAAAAGTGCACAACTGAAATACAAGGTACGTGGATTGACTCTCTTTATGAAAAATGGGCTGAGGTTTATCCTCCAACCAAGAGGAACTCTAAGGTACAGCATTGATTTGTGACAGCGTTTGCTAGTATATTTGTACGACAAACGTGAGTTCCCTACGTAATTTATAAATATCTGCTGTGAGCCGAATAGCGCATAGCCCATTTATGAGGCGATTTTTTATTCCACTATGTACTCTCCACGTTTCGTGGATGTAAGGTTTACCATGTTCCTTATTTATTCGTTGAACCTTGCAATGAATCCACAGTCCTAAGATAAAGACGCAATAAATGCATTGTGGCAGAGGCTGCGTGGAGTTCAAGCTCATCATATGACTTAATGATGAGGGTGGTTTTGTCAACCAATTCTGTTTACAAATATCCGGTTTTCCACGCAGGCACTCGAATGTGCATCGGGTACAACGTTGGTCAATTGGGGTTTATATGATGTATTAATGTTGTACAACCTTGTTGCATGGGGTTTATTTACTTTATTTAATGAGAAGCTTACATCTGAAAAAACCATAGAGCTTTGGATTCTACAAATGTCAAAATTCTGAAGCTACTGTCTGAAACTAAAAGTCAAAGGGAGCTAAGAAAACGATTTGAAGTTGTGTGTCATGCTGACATTCAGATTTCTGTAGGAAGTGGAGTTTCCGAAGCCCTAGTCAAGGAAACCTTGGAATCCATTCTACAGGTTTAAGTCTGTATTACAAGGACGTGTTAAAATTGAAATGATTTTACTTTCATTTTGAAGGCGTTCATAAATAAGATTCAATCATTTGAAAATTTCATCTTATTGTGTAATTTTTGCAATTTTAAGAATGGATAACTACTCTTTTGAGATTTTAGAAGTCTTTTATCGTATTTAAATTATCCAATCAAACTATGTTTTACTAAATATATAATATTTTAATAAATAATTATATAACTAATTTATATAATATTTCATAAATAATTTCTAATTGCAATTTTAGAATATATTTATGTTAATAATTAATTTTACTAATACTAGTTTTTAACCACTACTGTAGACAATGATGCATCCATTGCTATTTATTCTTTAACTAAATATATACTATTTTATAAATAATTCTTAAGAGTCAATTTTAGAATATTATTTTATTTACCTTAATAACCAATTCACTAATGGCTAGCTAACTCTTAGCAATGATGCATCCATGTTATTTATTATTGAAGATCGATTAATTTTTTCACCTTGTCCTGAGGATTAACCACATTAATTGGTTCGAAAGGCGATCAAATCCTAATGGAACGACATTTATTTACAATATGGATCACAAAAGTCTTAGATCTAACTTAATATTTGATAAAATTTATCATCATTATGATTTTTCTATTTATTTCTTTTATATATATCTTATAAATTTCCACCTATGTTCAAATGTTGGGTGGTTAGGTGGAACAATACCTTAATATTTTTTCTCTATGAATATTGTTGTATTTGATTGGACCTTTGTGAACTTTTAAATAAATATACTTATGGATACTAGTAACTTTATTCTAACCCTAAAACCTAAAAAAACTAATTTCTTTTTTAGAGAAAAAATATTCTAAAAATAAAATAACAAAATTTGAGAGTCTTTCATTTATTAGATGTCTCTTCTGATTTTAATAAAAACATATAATGAAATATATAATTTTTTATTTAATTTAATAACATCATTTTAATGTAATCACATTCTTGGTCAATAATGAAATATATATATTTTTACTTAATTTAATGAGATCATTTTAATGTAATCAGATTTTTGGTTAAACTTTCTCATTTACATAGTCTTGCTTCCTTTAAACTTACAACCTAACAACCCTATATGAATTTAAAGTCTTTACAACCCAATAATCTTAGATGAAGTCAAGTGTCTTCTTTTTTTCATTTATATAAAATCAAGAAAATTTTCCTTTTTCATTATAGTAACTATGACTAGCAACTATACTCAATGTTGCAAAGGAAACACCGTAAGGCAATAGCATATAGCATTAATTAATGTTTCTTTGACAACTATTGAAAGACAAAAAAAATATCAACGAAAGTCAAGGACCACGCTACAATGAAATCTTTCTGCAATATTGCTTCCTTAAGACTTACAAATCATGAGGCATATGTCGACGTGAAACATGCATGAATATTTTTTCTCTTGAGAATATGTTGCCTTACATCACTTCAAGAGTAGTAAAAACAAGGCTATTGAGGAAAGAGCTCCAACACTGAAAGGGATTTGGTAGCAACTATGGAATTAGTGAATATGTCTTTATCTGTAGTGTTGGCTACTAGGCATAGCTTTCTTGATCTTGTATAGAAGAAAGTAAATTTGCATTTAGCTTATAATACATTAACCATGAAATTGCCAACATTCATGGCACATTTCCATCACAATTGTAGAGAAAATTATAACAAAGTTTGACACTTTTCTTATCAGGTCTAAATTCTCCTATATGCAACAGTGGTGGCTTTCATCACTTCTAGAGCATTAAAAACATATGTATTGAGAAAACAACTCCAACACTGAGAGAGATTTGTTAGCAACTATGGAATTGACGAAAATGTCTTGTTATGTGGTGTTGGCTATTGGGCATAACTTTCTTGATCTTGTATAGAAGAGTGTACATTTGCATTTAGCTTATAGTACATTAACCATGAAGTTGTCAACAGTCACAACACACTTGCCATCAAATTTCTAGAGAAAATTACAACAAAGTATCACACTTTTCTTATCAGATCTAGATGTTCCTATATGCAACAACTACCTCGTTCTCCTCATAGTTTAAATTTGTGCAAGGAGGAGGAGTGTCAAGGTGCAAGCTAGAATAAGAAAAGGGGAAGTTGGGATTGAGCAGTATATGGAGAATCATGTTTGGAATTTAGAGGTTCTTGTCGGAACACCCTTATTTATGCATCACCCATACTTTGAAAATAAGTTGTTTGATTCTTTAAGGTGATTTAGAAAGTTAAAGTGAAGTGAGCTATAAGCTCCCTATTTTAGATAATAGAATTAATTGGAGAGACATGTTCTATAAAAGTACTATGTTGGTGTAGCTTCTTGATAGCTAAAATTATCTTTATGATTGATCTTGTACTCCCTATACTATGTTCAAAAAGCTCAGAGTTGGGCTACATTAGTTGTATTATTGTAATTGAAGCTCATGAGCATAGCTTAAGCACAAACCTATTGTTAGCATTGCTTAATAGAAACTTGTCAAAGGAACCATATTTTAGGCTTATCATAATATCTATAATAGATGCACATACATTATCAAATTATCTTTGGGTTTGCAATATTTATTATGTGATGGACAAAAATTCTCCCGTAGATATTAAGTACATTGCAAGTGATAGCATAGGCTCTTCACGAAACTCACTCATGAATTGGGGCTAGATCATCCAATGCACAGTTGTTGAATGATTTGGTTGTGTTAGCAAAATTCTCTTCTTTTCGATACAAAGAGATCTAGTTTTGGTCCTTGCCTGGCTCCTAAAACAGATATGGGCTGTAAGCATTATCGACACTTGTCCTTCAATCAATAACATGGGAAAAAAATCCAATTTAACAATTATTTCTGAATTTGATTGAGCTACAATTGTTTCTGAATTTGAACAACCTACAGGGACAAGGGAAGGGCAATAGTCAAATTTTGGAATTTCTGATGCACTAATAGAATTGAAACAAGTTTTTCGAAAGCATTTACATACACACAAAGGATTGTAATTTTTTTAATGCTTACTGATTCGGGTCTAGGTTGGGTCAATGACCTTACATGATTGATTCCAAAAATTAGACAAGTTGTTCCTACTTTGATTGCAAAAGTTGACACTGGCAATTTCAGTATAGCTAAAGAAAATGTAATATATTTCTAACAGACCAACTCATTTCCAGATGAATATGGAAGAATCCATTATCAATAATTGTCAATTTTTTGGGTCAACACAAATTTTTAAGCTATTTGTTATTCTATGCATAGTTGACGCTTATCATAATATTTGTAAAAGATGCACATATTTTATCAGATTATCTTTGGGTTTGCAAAATTTATTATGTGATGGATACAAATTTCTCCATAGATATTAAGTACATTAAGACTACTTCAAAAATTGTTCAATCTAAAAAATAGTTATCCACACTTTAATATATTAGAAAATTTAAAGTGTTAAAAATAAGCCCTCTAAAAAAGGGGTTGATGTTATATCAACACTTTACAAAATCAAAGAGGAAATCACTAATATTTTAAAAAATTGTTTATATTTGATACAATGAACACTTTTCAAAATTGGAGGATTTTTGCTACCTCCAAAAAAAACGATAGCGATTACTCGGTACAATCCTTGTTTGATAGTTTGCATTGTTAAATTTTAAGATGACTTACACGAACATGGGAAAGAGTGGTTCCAAGAGGGAAGGCATGCATAATTGGAGGCCATAATATTCTCAAATCATATTTGGGATATTCCCTCACAAGTCTTGCAAATACAAGAAAAATATAATCTATACTTAGTCACAACACATGATGCCTCTATGTTATAAAAGGAAGAATGACTATTTAGTTAAAACGAAGAAATTTCTAGTAAGTAGAATTTGTATTGAAAAATTGAAGGGATTTTGAAATTGTAAAATGCCTCGCAATATTTTTGTATTAATATTTATATTTCTAATGATTTATAATATTCTATATAAATTTTTGGTGATTTTTAAGGTAAAATAACTTTATAATATAAAATGTGAGCAAATCATTTAAAAAAAATAAAAATAAGAATGATGAATTTTTTTTTGAAAAACATGAAAAATTAGCCCACCTCTGAATATTATCCCCTACCTTTATCTCTTTCATGACAATGGTTCAAGTCCATTAACTCCATCGCATTAACCAATCAACTAAATATGCCAAAGTAGTTATACCACCAAAATTCAAATCTACAACCCATGATTGTATTTTAATTTTGTAGATCTTGAAATTCCCCCTTCTTTAGGATGAAAAAGACTTTGAAATTGAAGGAAATATTAAGGGTCTAGTAAATTAAGCCAAATGATTTCCCACGGTAAATAGTCAGTTGATCATGAAACTCAATCAACTAGATAGTAAAATCAGTCAAACAAATACAAAAATTATAATATATAAATAAATAAGTACATAAATATAATGTAATGTGATTATTCATGATCACATAATAAAATACTACTATTAATAACCTTACATTCATCAAAAAAAAATATTTTTTTTATTTGAAGTTTAACATTCACGCATGTAATTGTTTTTTAAACCACAATAATCAAACTTATTTTTTATTGAATGATGCACCCTTATAATAAGCCCACTAAGAACCTTAAATCAAACTTATTTTTGACCATATTAAAATGAGAATTTGAAATCTAAAACTAATTAATTAATACATAAGTGGTTTAATAATCTAGAAAAATCATATGGGTGAGTTTTCTCTTATTTATATAAGAATTATTTTGTTGGCACCATAAAAGTATTATTATTTTAATTTTTTAATTGTGAAAAATATATTTATTTAAAAATTATCATAAAATGAATAAGATATCTAAAAACAATGATAGATATATTTATATTTTCTATTTAATTAAATATTACAAATAGTTTATGGTCAAGGGTATTATGTCATCTTGTAGAATTGATTTTATAAAATCAAGAACACAGGGGATGAGAGTCTTCTTACGTATGAAGAAAATATTGGAAGATTTAGCATGAGAGTAGCATGTACTTTCTATGCTTTTAATTCGTTTGGAAGTTAAAACACAAAATATGAGATAGATTTAGATTGATTACATTGGTTGTGGATCACATTTCACAAATCAAGATTCAATTGGCAATTAAGCAGTGGCATCTAATGGTGAAGAAATTTGAATCCTTTAACATTGGATCTGATGGTGTAAAAGAGTGGAGAGTGGCAACTCGGGGAGTTCTTCCTAGAGAGAACGTCATGTAACAATCATCGATCATTGGATTTAATGGTGCAAAGCAATAGAGAGTGGTAGCAAGGGGAGTTCTTCCCAAAGGGAATGCCTTAAGGCCTAATTACTTTACTATTATCAAAACTAAGTAGTCTTCAATATTTTTGCATCTCAAGGGATTTGATCCTTCTCTATACCTAGTAGATCAAGAATTAAGGTGGATTTAAGTTGGTTTAATTTCACCCTTTAAATAAGTTATTTTACACACAAATACCATGAGTCGATATTAAATAAAAAATAGAGATATTGTATTTCCCTATTTAATTAAATTTTAAAGATAGTCATGCTGAAAACGATTACGTAAATTAGTTCAAAAATTAGATACACCAAATACATTCGTTGAAATCAACATTATCACTAATAATTAAAAACACAAAATAGCATAAAATTTAATTATATAACTAAAAACAACATTTCCAATTAATAAAATGTTTTAATTTTATTTTAATCATTTTATAAATATTATTTAAAATTCATATTATTATTATAAGTAAATATATAAAATTAATATATTTTATGTAATGATAAAAAACACCGCTCCATATTTATTTAAATTAGATTCATTTTAATTCAACATGAATTATTTATTAAATATCTTATACCCATAATAAAAATATATCATATATTATTATTGAGTAACATATATAATTTAAGTAATATTTTATATAGCGATTAAAAACACACCACACCCTACATTCATTTTATTAAATTAAATTCATTTTGATTTCAATGTGAAATTATTTACTAAATATCTTAGGACGTTTCTATCATCGTCGCAAACTCGTGTATTAAAAATTATCAATGACCATAAATCAAATAAGCTATAATTAATTAATACAGGAGTGGTTTAATAATGTAGAAAAATCGTAAAGGTGGAGTACTCTTATAATTGTTGCAACATAAAAATATAAGCATAAGCATGTTGTCTTTCAACTCTACTACAGAGGAAACTATTGGTGAAAGAACTTTTAGCGAAAGAAAAATTTGGACTATAGACAATAGCAACAAGAAAAATAAGAATGAAGGAAAAGTTGGCTAAGAATCTACAATAAGTTTATGGGTTATAATAAAGATTAAAAAACTAAGTATTGGGATTTCACGGTGGAAGAATGTTCAATCGTCTAAGGAGTGGAGAGTGGCAACTGGGCTTTTCTTCCAAGAGAGTAGAGTGTCAATTGGGCAGTTCTTCCAAGAGAGCACTCCTTATGGCGTAATTATTATCAAAACTAAGAAGTATTCAATTTTTTTGCATCCCAAGGGATTTGAGTTTTCTCTATACTTAATACATCAAGTGTTAAGGTGGATTTAGGTTGTTTTAATTTCACTATTTAAATAGGTTATATTACACATGAATACCATGGGCTAATATGATGAAGTTATTTTTATTTTTATTTTAATCAATTAAAAATATTTTCACGTAGAGTTATTTTTTATTTTTATGGATTAATAGTACATTACATTACATTCTAGGACATTACATTAGCCTAATCATCAAATCTTTCACGTAGAGTTATTTTTTATTTTTATGGGTTAATAGTATATTACATTACATTCTAGGACATTACATTAGCCTAATCATCAAATCTTTTTTCACTCTAAAGATTTTGCATCTCAATAGATTTGATTCCTTTGGACCTTTTGTAGATCCATAGTTAAGATGAATTTAAGTTGGTTTAATTTCCTCTAAATAATCTATATTCCACATTAATACCATTATAAACCAGTAAGTAACTTTATCAAGTCAAGTTTACCTTTTTTGACCCAATAAAAATGTTTAATTAAAAGTTATTTTTATTTTATTTTGACCAAATTAGAATGTTATGATGATATTATATTACATTACATAATTACAATATCCCTACTATAAGAGAGACAGAGCTTTTTCCTTCTTCATAATAATTATGATTATTTTACTATCACCAAACGTAAATGGTTTTCATTCTCACTTTTTTTTGTTAATTACCTATATATATATAATGACTATTTAATTTATTTTTCACTTTCATTCTTCATTATAGTAATTATGATTATTTTACTATTACCAAAAGTAAGAAGTTTTTATTCTCACTCTTTTGTTAATTACCTATATAATTATATATAATGACTATTTAATTTATTTTTCATTTTCATGCTCACAATTTTGTCATAATTACATTTATAACTATGACCAATCTAACTCTATGAGCTAATAATATTCAATTTTACTAATTAATTTTATTAATAATAATAATTCATCTATTCGATTTTATTTTTTATGCTATTTATATTTTATTGTATTATTAATTAGTTTCAAAATTCAAAAATCTCCTTTCAAACATTATTAGTGTTTCAGTGGTTTGTATTTTAAATAAATTTATTATTTTATGGTGTCAATGGAGTGCTTTTTAATTATAAAATTTTAATTTTAACTTGATTGTGTCCTCCGAATTAATTATAATTTATGTGGGTTTTTATAACTCTAAAAATTTATTTATTTATTTTTCTTCTGTATTTTTGTTCTTCCGCACATATGTCATTTTGTACATTCTCCATTCTTTATAAATTCACAATACTATAAAATTGTTGTCCCTCACGATTAAATTTGTAAAAATTTTCAATGAAAAAGACCTTAAAATGAAATAATACAAGATAAATACACTAGGAACTATTGTCTTGCTCTTAGTGTGAAAGCACTAACTGAAGAAACGCCTTGCTGCTCTATCCAATGATGCCATGACTTATGTAATTGCATTACTCTATATTAATGTGAGAGTTCTAGTTACTGTTTCTTAATTTGAATATGAGAATGCCATTGATTTCAATGTACCTCAATATGATTTAGGTTAGCAACTTTTATGGAATTTTGACAATATCAACATGTTAGTGGTTATTGTGAAAGAGCAAAGTGATAATACAAAGAAAACATGAGAAAGAGCAAGGGGTTCAACTGCAAATGGCTAGAGCTTTAAGTCTCTTTGTTATTTCCTTTGTTGTGAAGCAACAAGATGCTCATAAGCAAGATCAATTGTGTAAATAGAAGATATGGTTTTTTCGCTAAAAAGTTTCAAATTTGTTTTTGTACATAACAAATACTTCAAAGATTGTCTACCTAATGAAATATGCCAACGTGAAATTTATCTGAAAAACCACAGCACTATGGATGGAACTTTTTATTATACTCAAATAATATAGATTCAACGCACTTTGACCCCCAAAAAAATGCTATTGGCACTAGCACAAACCCTAGTTCTCTCGCACAAACCCCATCCTCTGCACATCTTTCATTGCACATAGATTTATACTCCGTAATTTGTACATCCTTTATTCCACACATATTCAGAGTTCTCTACAACTACTCTCCCCTATAGCTAAATCTGTAAAAAGTTTAAATGCAAAATAATATTTTTAAATTTTGTTTTTGCACCCCTGCTCCCACACATACCATGTCCTTCACATATCCTTATGGATTCACAATGTTTTGCATCTCTGCATGACATAGACTAATTTTGTAATATGCATAGGAAGGAGAAGCAATTTGCAGCAAAAAGGGTTTGCAGACAGATGCATGTTCGATAATTAATGTTTTCACCGCAAACTTTTATTATACAAAATGCAAGCCGAAAAAACCTTACTTTAATTAATCTGTATATTAAGAAAATTTGCATACACGTAATAGGGAAATGTGAAATATTATTACCTTACGAATTAATGTTTCTGTTCATAGTTAAATTAATTATGCATCCACACAATAAAGTTACCTCTACACCCTTGTTCTCCTGCAATTACCTTCTCCTTTGCACATCCTTCATTCCACACATATTTATAGTCAACTGCTCTCCCGCACAACCAAATCTGTAAAAGTTTTGAATTCAAAATTGTTTAAAATTAATTTTGTTTTTGCGGATAAAGTTCTATTTGCACCTCTGTTTGCTAAGGGTAGCACAATTAGCAATGGATGTGAAAATGAAGTCTCACCGAACCAAAAGTCTTGGGTTCAAATCTCATGCAATCCCCCAGGAGAAAGTTCAGTGCCTACTGGGATCTGGACAGATCATAGCCCCCCCCCAAAGTTTTACTAGTAGTTACGTGTCAGGCGCATTGCATGATCCTCTGAGTTACAAAAAAAAATCATATGCACCCCTGTTCTCCAACACATTCCCCTTTCTCCGTACAATAAAAGCTTTGCACAAAGAAAGCTTTGTGCAAGCAAGTTCCGCACAATGAAACATAATAATGTTAATTTGATATTTGTTCATAGTTAAATTAATTACGCACACCCCATCTAAAACACAAATTTAAATAGGAAAATAGTTTGGAGTCAACGCACTTTGATCGTGAGGTGAATGTTATAGTTTCTAGCTATGTGGCATCATTGGTATACCGTCAACATAACAATTTCAGTGTTAGAGCATTCACTAATGCCAATTTGTATATTAATCAAATTTTCACATATGTAATAGGAAAATGTGAAATATTAAGTTTATTTTCATAGTCAAGTTAATTATCCCATCCTCCTAACATTTCTCATTCTACACAGATTAATATTAATAGCTAACATCAATTCTATCCCTGCGAAATAAAATTTCATATGCAATATGGACTATTTAATATTAAAATATTACCAATAGTATATAATAATGATAATGTGAAAGAAGCGTGTGGAGAGAGAATGCATGCAAAAGTGCAGAACATAGAGATAGTGGTATTAGTAATATAAAGATATGGATTATATAGTGATAATGTTGTGAAATAACTATGTAGAGAGAGAATGCATACGAAAGTGTAGAACATCGAAACACATTTGTATCATTGCAAATAGTATTTTTCCCTCATTATACTACCCATTTAACAAATGCTTGTGCATAGAGCTTTGTTTGGAAAGCTTTCACTGTGAGAAGAGATTCGATCAAGGAAGGAGTTTTTATATGATAACAATACTTGGTCTACTATGGGATCTATCCATTCCAATATGAAACTAAGATTGAAACAATTTTTTATTTTTCTGTAAATGTCATGTACGGTTTTGTAGAATGGCAATGAAGACATACCCTTTCCTTCATACACTAAAATCCCTGCACTTATTAATTTGAGATTTGTTCATACTTAAATTAATTAGATTTCCCTTTGCACCCCTATTCTCCCACACACACATCATCCTCCGCATAATAAGATCTCTGAATAAGGAATCATAATAATATTAATTGGGTATTTATTCAGCGCCCCTCTTCCCCCCGCCCCCCCTCCCCCAAGGACTTGAAAGCACGCCAATTCTAGAATCATTAGGTAGAGCAATAACACATTGTCAAATCAATCACCAATGGTTGACTAATCACAAAATCATAGCTCTATGCAATTTCTCTCCTGCACAGCTAAATCTGTAAAAGTTTTAAGTGCAAAGAAGTTTAAAATTAAATTTGTCACGGCAACATAAAGTTCCCTTTTCACCTTCATTCTCCTACACATACTCCGTCCTTTTCATAGTAAAATCTCCACACAAGGTAACATAATAATATTAATTGGAGATTTATTCAGCTCCCCACCCTCGCCAACGCAAAGGAATTGCAAGCACATTAATTTTGGCATCATTGGGTAGAGCAGTAACACACTATCAAAGCACTCACCAATGGAATGACCACTCACAAATTCATAATGGAAAGGGTCTGAAATTGCATCAATTTTGACATCATTTGGCATAGCAGTAACATAACATTGCCAATGTCATACCACTAACCAACGGAATGGCCATTCATAGAATTATTTTTTCCCAAATTTAAATTGAATTGTCAGGCACTGAAAAATACCAAAAATAAAATGCCATCCACTACGGGTATTATGGCCAATCAGAGCTCTCTCAGCTAATTGAAAATTAGATTAATATTTATTGAACATTAGAAAATTATTTTTGAATTTATAAAAACATAGAAATATTAAGCATTTTGCCAAAACTTTCGTTAAAATTGCAAAAACACATACTAATAATGCAGAGTCAACACACTTTGACCACTAAGTGAATGTTATAGTCCTTCTTGGAGAAGCAGAGACTAAATGGAAGAAGAAAAATATTGAATTGTTTTTAGAGGGTAAGAAATAACATGTACATTGATTTTATAATTTTTATCTTTTAAATGTAATTTACATCTTTATTATCAAAGAGTAATATATACATATGTTTACTTTATAGGAAGAGTATAAATGTTTATATCATTTTTCCTATAGATACTTGTTTTACTTTATATTTTACTTCTGTGTATTTAGAGAATGTGATATTCATTGTTTAATAGATTAGAAGTTTCAAATTTTTTAACAATATGAATTAAAATGTTTTTATTGTTGAATCTAATAGTACAACTCAATATGAGGGAGATGTGTAATTCTTTCTATGTCTAGCATCCCTTGCGCAACATACATTACCATGCATCATTTAAAACAATATGTCAACATCCATCTTAAAGAAAATTATATATATATATATATATAATATTATTATATGTTATAAAGAAAGTAAAGGTAAAAGAAACCTATCATGGCCTACGTTTTTGCAACATTAAGTTTTTTTTTATTTGGTTTACTTTATGGTATATATAATGTATCCATTTTAGATTAATTATTGAAAAAATTATACATAATTTTTATTAATTAGTTATAAAAAAACTCTTATTATTATATTATATTTTAGTTATTTTATTTTAATTACATGTACTTTTTTATCGTGGATTTGTTTTATTATATATTTTGAAATATAATTGTAAAAATTACTTTAATTTTATATTTAAAAAACAAATGTTTTATTATATAGACTTAATTTTTAAAACAATTATTAACATTTCAAAAAAAATTATATTATTGATAGTATTATTGTGGGTAATAGATAAGTAAATAGATTTCCCATATTACATACGTAAATATCTAAATAAGAAACTGATTAATTAAGCTGAAGGCTTCTTATGGTGAGGCTTCTTGCCTCATGACACTGTTCATATTCTCATTGGCCGCCACTTCATATTTGAATATGCCATTCACGGCAGTGATAATGAGCGAAAAAGGTGTAAAATTCGCTTTAACCCCTTCGCCAACGAAATAATAATCGGCATAAGCGATTTAATAATGGTTCCACAATGCAAGGTCCCACATGGTGGCTTTGATAATCTCAACCCTCAGCCCCATAAGTTCCTGATGAACTTTCCCAATCGTAGAAAATTGAGGAGAAGGTCACCTCATAGTTGTTCTGAAGGACCTGAAATTCTTGTAGCCACCCTCAGAGGTGAAAGAGATTTTGAATTCACTGCATAATAAGGTGCTCACCGAAGAAAACGGTGGTGCCACTAGCAACAGCAGGCTTCAATAGACGCTCAAGGCATTTGTCTGTGAGAATGACAGGTTGAGGATTTAGAATTTCATGTTGGTGAAGGAAATTGATGGAAGAAGGAAGGAGAATGAGCGAGTTAGATCCGAGAACGCGACCCTGTTTCGTGAGTTTCAAGGATACAAAGGCTCATCATCGCCGGATCTTCTGAGGTCGAAGATGGAGGTGGAGGAAGTGATGGGGAATTCTTCTTCTTCTTCTGTCAGTGATGGTTGTTTGAATTTTGACATGGACAAAAGTATTCTTGTTGTGCTGGAGGAGCACCCTATGTACGTCAGTTACCTTGACACTAACCTGTGGCATACCTGGTCTGATGACTCCATGAGTGATTTTAACGAGGCAAGTAGGGAAACCCTTTCTAATTATCTGCATTTTCTTCATAATGGTTGAAATTGAATTAAGGTGAATCGCGTTTTTATGAATGACCTAAAATCATTTAAACCACCCTTAGAGGCACAAGAGATTTTGAATTATCTGCATAATATGGTGCTCATCGAAGAAAATGGAAGCATTGTTAGTGACAATGGGCTTCAACAAACGGTCGAGGCATTTGTCTGTGAGAATCATAGGTTGCGGATTCAGAATTTGATGTTGGTGAAGGAAATTGATAGAAGCAAGAGGGAGAACGAGCAGCTTAGATCCGAGAATGTGGCTTTGGCTCGTGATTTGCAGGGATTCAAAGGTTTGCTACCATCGGATCTTGTGAGGCCAATGATGGAGGTGGAGGAAGTGACGAGGAATTCTTCTTCTTCTTCTTTTGTCAGTGATGGTTGCTTGAATTTTGATGTGGCCAAACGTATTCTTGTTGTAGTGGAGGAGCATCCTGTGTACGTGAGTTACATTGACATTAACCTGTGGCGTATCTGGTCCGAGGACTCCAGGAGCGATTTTAACAAGAAGGAAAGTAGTGAAACCCTTTCTAATTATCTACATTTTCTTCATAATGGTTTAAATTGAAATAAGTTGAATCATGTTTTTATTTTTCTTTAATTAAAAAAATACGAAGTCGTTCAATGGATTGAAAACCAATTTTTCCTGATAGCTTGATGAATGTTAGGCAGTCGGGAGTGTGCTTGTTAGAATTTGAATTTTTATTAACGTTTTTTTTAATTAAAAAAATGGGAAGTCATTCTAAGGAGTGAAGCATCAAATAAGCTAATTTTTTCAGACAGCTTGATGAATGCCTTGCAGTTGGGAGTGTTCTTGTCAGAATTTGACTTTAGATTATATATACATATATTGATTCTTAATGATGTTTGCATTTAGTTCGGAGTGTGCTCTTCAGAATTTGACTTTAGATTATTGTGGCTAAATTTTATTATTAAATGTGCAAATTGTGTTAACAGTAACAGTTAAAGTAGGAGTATCCTCAACTTAAGTCATTACTTTTATAACTATCCAAAATTACTACTAAACAACAACTTACCACCAAAAACATTTGGAAATTGGTAAGAAAACAGGAAATTTTGTAATTTTCTTAATTTCATTTAATAAATCCATGAATAATTTCACCATGAAGACAATGCATTTTCATTGTTTTCACTAGAGTTCTCCTCTTTGTTTACCTCCATTTTTTCCCATTATTTTCGGTTGGTCTAGAAAAGGGCCTAAGAGTTGCCCAGTTATCCTACACTACAAATCAATGAGTTGGAGAATGGGCCAAAGTGATCAGGCGCTCAAGTTTATGCTCAAAACACAAAGTGCCAGAATTCCATTAAACTTGGCTTTAGATGGAAGAGCTCATCATTCTGATTCCAACGGTGTGAACGACACTCAAATCCAAGCTCGTATGCAGAAGTTAGAGCAAGTCAAAGTTCAAGTGTGACTTGTCTACATGGCAGGATTCAATGACATGGAAAATCCCTTCAGCGAATGAGGATGCGCCAAGTGGCAGGCTGAAATTGGCCTCCGAATTTCACAAATCGTAGTCATAGGCAAAAAGGTGTTTCAAATCGGCCCCAGAACAACCAAGGTTGCGATGCGATAAGGAAATCGCGAATCACAATCACAATCGGTGAAGGGGAAGGTGTTGTAGAATTGGCCCCTCGCAAGGTTGGGTTGCGACACAATATCACAATCGCATATCACATTATAATTCTCTCATAAAGATTACTACCGATTCAGTGCGTTGAATTTCTATTAAGCGATAAGATCCCACATGTGAGGTGTTTATGAATTCCAGTTTATAGTCCTGCCGGGTCCGCAATATCGCAATCGAAAATTGCCAGTTTCTATTCACTGACCATAAGCCCATAGCACTTGCTGATTTCCAATTGCGATTTGAAGATAGATTTGATAAATTTTCTACAAGAAACTCTTACTAATGGTGAAAGGGTAGTAAAGGAAACTCGTGATGAGAACAAAAGAAATGTTAATCATGATTTCATAGACTCTAACGTTGGATTGAAGACCCACCATGTTCCGAAGATCGATATGAGGAATTTTTATGGCAAGGATCCTGTAACATGGATACTACAGATGGAGCAATATGTTGATCTCCATAATTTGCAAAACACACAAAAGGTACGCATTGTAACATTATATTTGGAACCAAATAAATTTGTATGGTATTGATGCCTTTGCTCTTGTAAACAAATTGTCACTTGGGCAATTTTTACGGAAGTTATGATAGCACATTATGAGGATACAAAAATAAACACCTTTTTTAGTCAATTGATGAATCTCAAACAAAAGGGTTCAATGATGGAGCAAATTGAGGACTTCAAAAAATTTAATATAAGGGTAATAGATATTCCAGATGAGAATAGGATTGATGTGTTCACAGGGACTTTGAAGGATAACATCCAACATGAGTTTTGCCTTTCGGAACCTGATTCATTGGAGAATGCATTCAGGTTGGCAAGAAAAATTGAAAGCAAAATTATGGAAACAAGGAAGCCTACCACTCACAACTATAAAGATAGAAGTGTTGTTGCCCCTATCCTTCCACAACCTAAAAGGTTGACACCACAACGATTAGAAGAAAAAAGAGCAAAAGGGCTTTGTTACAGTTGTGATAGAAAATACACTAAAGGTCATAAATGTGTTAAGAAGAAATTATTTTACATAGATTGTGAAGAGGAGGAAGAAAGGGAACAAGAAATGTCAAAAAAAGAGGACATGCATCAGGACCAAACCCAAGATAAAGAAGAAATGAATCCGACCATATCTTGTAATGCATTGATCGGAATTACCACTCCTCAAACTCTCAATATAGAAGGACATATCAAGAGAAAAAGGGTAATAGTGTTGATTGATTCGAGCAATACCCATAATTTTATTCGATAGCCAAGGAATTGAATTACTTCCTATATCCAACACTAGAGTGTCAAGTGATGGTTGCAAATGGAGGAACCATAAATTGCTCTGGAAAGTGCCATAATATCAAGCTATCCATGGGAGAATATGTATTGAATAGCCCAATTCTTTCCATTCCAATGGGTGGTGTTGATGTTGTACTAGGAGTCCAATGGCTACAATCTTTAGGTATGATAACTTTTAATTTTCAAAAACTTTTCTTGAATTTTGTTCAGAAGGAAAGGAAGTTGAATTAACAGGTATCGTAGGGAAATCGGGAAATATAATCGGATTTAACAACATGACAAAGCTTCTAAATAAATATCAACGAGGCGTAATTGCACAATTTTGTTCACTAGAGATTTTGTTGACAGTGTTGGACCCACCGACATGTTAGGGGATCTCCCCAGTAAGAAGTCATAACTAGACCTCAGACCGTCTGGTGTAGAGTCCCATCAGTGGGTCGTATGGTATTGTCTTGACCGTGGTTTCGTACAAAGGAAAATAAGATGTCCCTGTTGGTAGAAAGGGTGTGACATATGCAAAAAGTCAAGGAAGGTGCATGAGAAGTTCTAACACATAGAGGGTGAGGTGAGTGCACCCCTTGGAAACCTGTGAAAGCACAGAGTTAAGAAGGGAACACACGAGCTAAGATGCATCACAAATTGGAAGGCAAGTGAGCTAGCAATCCAAAGTGATGGTTAAACCAACAACACATTTCAGTAAGATTCATACATACATATACAGAAAATAGCTACACATGCATGTGTAAGAAAACATATACATATATCATTTAGAGTAAACAAGATAGCTGAAATAAAATATGACATATGCATGAAATGCATTGGATTTGTTATATTAAGAAGTGTAAGTTCCAATCATACAATAAAACCATGACCAACCACTAGTTCCGACAGCGAAAAATTACAGTCATTGTTGCCTGCTCCTCCAAAGAGATATACTAGGTCTACAGTGGAGAAGCCAACTCTCATTATAATCCTATGGAAGCTCTCTCTAAGATACTCCTATTGGAAGCTTGGCTAACCAAAAGCCTTTACAATGAGTTATGAGGTTCTATTTATAGAAAAGGGTTGGGTGACCCTTGAAATTCTCCTTTGTGACTCTTCATCTACCCTTATGACTTTTACGTCTGACTATCGACGCTTGGACTTTCACTTTACATGATGTTACATTACAATACACATGTTCCCATGTGGGACGAAATAGGCTTGAGCAAACCATGCAAGACATCACTAAGATTCAGACATATGTGGGATGACCAACCCTTTGACATCTTCATGGTGTTCAATTGTGGTGGACTGATGCCAAGCTTGGTGGTGTACGTGCGCTCAATGGTGACATCCTACCAAAAGTGAACTCTTACCTCTGTTGCATCTAGGTGCATAGATACGACTCCTCTGTCCAACTCATCTAATAGAATTTACATGGTCGTCTTAGGTGTGGCCACACCAAAAACAGACCGATGCATAGTGTCTGTGTCGATATTCAAGTGTGTGCTGGTGGTCATGAGCATGAACTGTCAAATTGCGTGTTTAGCCCCAGTCAGACTTAGTTCTTCTCTTCGTCTCAGGGAGTGTACCAAATGGGTGGGATCGCATGCGTGCGCACAATGACATGCATGCTACTAAATTCCCTTGCATGTGATTGTCAACACTACTCACCTTGTTTGCTCCATGCCAGCTGCTAAAATGGATCTATAACTTGTATTGGCATATTTTCATCCATCCGTAGATGTTGTGTCCCCTTTTGTACCTGTTCCTACCACAACTCATTCTCTCGTCTGCATAGCTCTTGTTCTTCCTTGAGTTGTTTCTTCATCAACTACAACTCTTTCTCTTTTCGTTTCTCTTCCCTCACGGGATTGTCTTGGCGCGCCATCACCTCATAGCCTCAATCTCCAAAAATACTTTCGTCACGAGTGGATCTGCTTTGAACTTGCATCTTTGCTTCACCTCTATGGTGTCAACAACCTTCCTCTTGCATTCGTCGCGTGTAAGTGTGTTTCCTTCTACTGCTGCTAATGGTGTTGCTCACTCTGATGTCGTTGCCATTCATCTCGATATCCTTGTCCATGAACAACTTGATGTCTTCATGGATAGACAAGTTCATAGACACTTGATTGACTGCATCCCTAGTTGCGCTCTCAACGGTGTCCTTTGACTTGGCTCCCCTGGAGGCCATTGTACTTATGCTTATGGGAGGCGGACGACACTTGTGATACCTGGAGGCATAACAACACACATGGAAAGCAATCTATCCGTCAAAAACCAAAATAAAATAGAGGGCTGACATGCAACACACCTGTGTGATTGTTCGTGAAGATTGTGCAATTTTCACCTAGAGGTCGGGAGACTAACTGCCAAGACTACGGGAGACACAGTCCAGGACCCTGCAATATACATCAATCTGTCTAATCCAGTTATCTAGCTTTTTTGCATTTAATTCTCCATCGTAAATTGGAAAATCAAACTTTACATCTAATTTAATCAAAGAAGTTTTCTTCTTTTTCTTTTTTGGGCTACATGGAGGTGATGGTGGAGGATATGATGGAAGAGGCTCTTTCCCTTTCCCTTTGCCTTCTAGATGGGCAACTAGAAGAGTTTCATCTGCTCCTTTTCCTTGTTTGGGTGTTGAAGTGCTTTCACCTTAACCCTTCTTAAATTCCCAATACATCTCTTCCACCATGGCTCGCATGGCCATAAAAATGTCCATGAACTAATATTTTGATTCCAATGGAATTTCTTCTACCATTCTCCTCCGAGGATAGACTCTTCCAATCTCTGGATTAACCTCAACAAGTTTTCCTTCTCCTAGTCTAAGCTTTGACCTAGTTAGCATTCAAATCCAGCACAAGCTTATCTAACCTTAGCAAAACCCAAAAACCAAAAACTTTGATACCACTTGATCTAAAAATGAGATCTTAGACTAATATTAAGGTATTACAGACTCATGTACAGGATTTTCCTATATTACTTAGTGCAACGGATCGAAAAGATTGCGAATAATATAGACAATGAAGTAGTTAGAAAAGCATAATAGATATAGGCATAACACAACAAATAATCAAGGAGTTCACCCAAAACTCTTGGGCTACGTCTCCTGGTCCATCTTTCAATGGAGACCTCTCTATTATGTCTTCAAAAGCAGAGTTTTTACAAATGTGAGCTCAAATTGGGTCTCAATACAACAACAATAAAACAACAAGGCTTTACTTGGATCCCCCAAGTCTTTTTGAGTACATAGACTCTCCCTCTCGCTCTCTGTCTCTGTTTTCTCTCTATCTCAGCACTGCTTGCTCTTATTTTTGTCATTCAGTGGCTTTTGACCCAATCAGCACTTGTCTACTCGTTTTCCCTTTTGAGCTCTTTGGCTCTCGGCCTCTGCCCGCTCAAATACCCTCTAAGCGTTAAACAATTTGTTAAACATCTTCAGGGATGGTGGCCACCTGTTTTGTAATGGAAGGGACCATCAGTGCATTGAAATCCCAAAAATATCGTTTCTTTGTTTACACAGAGAATTACACAGAAAATGCTAAAAAACCGCATAAACACCTCTTATCAGACTTCAAATAATATTAATTTCGCCTTATAATCCTAACGAGTCCACCTTTGGGTCGCTATAGCATGCCCACTATTGATCTGTGTGATCTTTAATCCAACGGTTGATATTCATTTTGGGTGGCTTATGCATACGGAGGTTACTTGCTCGAAAAGGTGGTTTTCTCAAGCCATGTGTCGGCCAGTGGATGGGATCGAGCAGAGCCTGTCCAATACCACTTACTTCTTGAGGCCTGCCCAAAATCCCGCTCATTATGGAACTCAAATAAGATAAAACTACATGTATAATCCTTTTGTCTCTGTTTTATCGCTCCGGGCGCATTTTCTTTTAATTTCATTTATTTAAGAAAAATGCAAAAATACATAGAAAACCCTTTTTACCGGAACTCAAAAAATATATATTTTCATTCATAAAACCCGTCGGGTCTGGTCCTTTGTATCGATGTGATATGACATTACGATGTGATATATCATAATCGCATATCGCATGGTCTTCGAGCCCCCGGTTTTCTTCTCTTGTGTTTTAACAATGCGATATTATGATGTAATCTGGGTCGTTGATCTACGCGCTTGATAAAGGGTCCTCATTAAATTGCACTGATCGCTATCACGATTTCCATAGGGACATCCCCGATTAACCCAGCCTGCTACTGTCAATTGTAATATGCTAATCAGATCTGGACTGTTGATCGGCCAGATCCGACGGCTCCTGTTCATTGTTGTTTTGGCCTCCGATAGGCTCTGTTTTCAATATTTCTGTGTGTTTTTCTTGCCCGATAGTGTAATCCACCATTCTTGAAGGTTTATCCTTTGCGATAGTTTTTAAGTATTGAAGAATTAGAGGGTTTTAGGATCCATTTTGGATCAGCCAGGGAAAAAAGTAGGAGGTACGGACAGACAAGGAGGGTCCTATGCTACTGGTGGATGTTCAAGATCCCAGTCATACTCTTCGTGAATGAAAGTGCATGTTGTTGTGCAACACCAACTCCATCGATGGCGTAATCTTCATTCACAACAAGTGTAGAGTTTGGAATGGAAGAACAAAATACAGTGTCATCTGAAGGATCATCCCAGTTTGAAGATGGAGGTTGAGGTACAAAATACATGTGATGACGTATGGGGCTCACAATCAAGTTTGTGCGAAAATTGGAAGGAGAAATGACAGGAGGACGTGACGGTTCAATAGATGTGTGTGCATGTTGTCCCACATCACTCTGCGATGGTGGAGCTATTTGATGAGGGGATGGTAGATAGACACTTGTGACAATGACCATGTCCGTGCATGATTGCGTAGCTCCATCACCAAAGTATGCTAAGCGGGGTTTAAGCTTTAACTTCTTCTTGGGATTGACAGATTTGATAAGACAATATTTGTATTTCTCAATGAGATACTGGAATTTCATCTGGATTTTTGAAGCTTGAAACTACAAAACACGGAAGCGCTGCCAAAAATCATCAGGCAAATATTGAGGGGCCTTCCTTTTCTCAAACAATTTTTTGTCAAGAGGTTCTGGATCAAAATTATGGAAAGTAGATTCAATGAGATCACGGAACTACTCAAACGAGTGCATGCTATTGGGTGGAAAACTGCACCACCACCATAGTGGGGATTCGTGAAGTGTGTATGCAAGCAAAATACTGACCTCTTCTTCATAGAACTCATCTACATTCTCAAGGAATGCATAGAAGTCTTCTAAGTACTCAGGCCAGGCCATTTCACCTTCACCATCATACATGAATTTAGAAAAGAGATCAAAAAACTTCCTCATGATGTTGAGAGGTTCCGAATGTAAAAAACATCGAGGGGTGAGTGTTACAAAATCCATGATAGATGTGCAAAGGTTGAAAGTAGGATGAGAGGACACAACTCGTCATTTGGCCCTCCCTCTAGCACTAGAAATGTTGATAGTGTTGGACCCGCCAACATGTTAGGGGATCTCCCTGGTAAGAAGTCCCAACTAGACCTAAAACCGTTTGGTGTAGGAGTCCCACTAGTGGGTTGTACGGTATAACCTTGACTGTGGTTTCACATAGAGGCAAGTAAGATGTCCCTGTTCGTAAAAGGGCATGACATATGCAGCAATTCAAGGAAGGTGCATGAGTAGTTCTAACACATGGAGGGTGGGGTGAGTGCGCCCCTTGGAAACTTGTGAAAGCACGGAGTTAAGAAGGGAACACACGAGCTAAGATGCATTAAAAACTGAAAGGCAAGTGAGCTAGCAATCCAAAGTGATGGTTAAACCAACAACACATTTCAGTAAGATTCATACATACATATACAGAAAATAGCTACATATATCATTTAGAGTAAGCAAGATAGCTTAAATACAATACGACATATGCATGAAACGTGTTGGCTCTATTATATTAAGAAGTATAAGTTCCAGTCATACAATACAACCATGACCAACCACTAGTTCCTACAGCGAAACGTTACAGTTACTGCTGCCTACTGCTCCAAAGAGATATACTAGCTCTGCACAGTGGAGAAGCCAAGGCTCATTACAATATTGTCGAAGCTCTCTATAAGATACTCCTATCGGAAGCTTGGCCGACCAAAAGCCTTTACAATGAGTTATGAGGTTCTATTTATAGCAAAGGGTAGGGTTACCCTTGACATTCCCCTTTGTGACTCTTCATCTACCCTCGTGACTCTTCACCTACTACATGACTGTTGCATCCAACTATCGACACTTGGACTTTCACTTTACATGTTGTTACATTAAAATGCACATGTTCCCATGTGAGAGGGCACAGGCTTGAGCAAATGATGCAAGAAATCACTAAGATATATACATATGTGGGATGACCAACTCTTTGACATCCTCATGGTGGTTGACGATGGTAGACTAATGCCAAGCTTGGTGGTCTGTGGTGGTGTTCGTGTTTTCAATGGTGACATCTTGCTGAAAGAAAACTCTTGCCTCTATTGCATACGGGTGCATTGATATGGCTCCTCTTTCCAACTCATCTGATAGCATGTGCATGGTCTTCTAGGGTACGACTGAACTGACAACACACCGATGCATAGTGTTTGTGATGATCTTCAAGTTTGTACTGGTGGTCATGTGCATCAACTGTCAAACTGCATGTTCATCCCTAGTCAGACTTAGTTCTTGTCTTCGTCTCTGTGACTGTACCAAATGGGTGGGATCGCATGCGTGCACACAATGACATGCATGATGTTGAATTCCCTTGCATGCAATTTCCAACACTACTCACCATATCTACTTCGTGCCAGCTATTAGAATGGATCTATAACTTATATGGGCACAGTTTCATTCATCTGTACATGTTGCGTTGCCTGTTGTACTTGTTCTTGCTGCAACTCATTCTCTCATCTGTACAACTCATGTTCTTCCTTGAGTTACTGCTTCATCACCTGCAACTCTTCTCTGTTCCTTTCTCTGCCCTCGCATGATCGTCTTATCGCCCCGTCACCTCATAGCCTTAATCTCCAAAGCTGCTTTCAACACGAGTGGACCTGCTTTGAACTTCCAACTTCGCTTCACCTCTATGGTGTTGACAACCTTCCTCTTGCATTCGTCACATGTAGATGTGCTACATTCTACTACTTTTGATGGTGTTTCTTCTTGTGATGTCATTTCCATTCATCTCGATATCCTAGTCTATGAACAAATTGATGTTTTCGTGGATAGGCAAGTTCCTAGACACGTGATCAACTGCATCCCCAATTGCGCTCTCAATGGTGTTGTCTGACTTTGCTCCCCTGAAGGCCATTGTACTTATGCTGATGGGAGGTGGATGACACATGTGATACATAGAGACATAGAAACACTCATCGCAAGAAATCTATCAGTCGAAAACCAAAACAAACTGGAGGACTGACATGCAACATACCTGTGTGACTGTCCGTGAAGACTGCGCAATTTTCACGAGGAGATCGTGAGACTGACTGTCGATACTATGGGAGACATAGTCTGGGCTACTGGGAGGCTGACTAACTACTAGAACTGTGCAATGGACAGTCTAGCCTAGCCTGCTGAGGACTAAAACTGCGCAATGCACAATTTCAGTTAGTAGTGACTTGCAACCAACAAACTGCATTACACAGTTTTTGGGGCCAACAGGGCACTGCCACCAAGAATTGTGCAATGCAAGCTTGGAGGTCAGTACTGGACCAGAATTGTGCAACTTATGTAGGGAATGCAGAGCCTTCCCTTCCGCAAATGCGTAGTGCTAGTCGGGCAAGGCAAGCTTCGGGTCGAGACAACCCAAATCCGCTGACAGGCGACTGAAAACATGAGAAGTTTGAATGCATGGTCAGGCTGAGTGAAAATAAGAGTGAATGATTGTTCATGCAAACAGTGAGTGCAGAATTTATAAAATAGGACAAAATGCATGTGAGTGAAGCAGGTCGCCGCGACGACGATCGTCGGTGCAAAAACAGTGGCATGCATGTGACAACAGTGAGATGCAAACAAAAAATAAAACAACGATTGTACAAGATAACATGCACATAAATGACAAAAAACATTCAAAGAATTCAAGCATACAATAGTCACACAAGCCAAAACAGAAAAAGTGACAGAAACGCAGTGAAAGACATGCGAAGCAGGCTTACCCTAAAATAACAGAGTTGAATGTGTCGATGACTCCTAGATGTGATTGGGATGTAAGAGCTATAATATCGATGTCTGAAAAATGAGTTTTGATAAAATCGAGGTTGTGACAGGCATGCCACAAATCTAGGAAAAGTGACACTTGGCGGGAGGTTTCTGAAATGATCCTTGCATGTAACCTCCAGCTGCTAAAAATATATCCCTAAATCAAGGGATTCCTTTGCATCCTACCTTGGGAAAATCACTCCATGCATGCAAAATTATTTTTTCTCGGTCCCGGAGGGAATCGGTCAACCTGAAGACACGTGCATTGGTCTGTGAGCCTGGGATGAAAATATGCGCAATTTCTAGGCTCAGCAGAGATGGTTGTCCCAAAGGGATTGCACAATTTCTATGAGGAATGTGTGATTTTCTCCCAGGATTGTGCAATTTCTGGGCTGAGTAGTTGTCCTAAGTCAGATTGCGCAATTTTCTCAAGGAAGCATGTCTGACTATATTGCGCAATTTCTGAGCCCAACAGGCTTCCTGGTTGGATTTGTGCAATTTTTTCTAGTTGTTGGGTTGGCTGTCCTAGAGGGATTGCACAATTTCTGGGAGCAACAGGTGACTTCTGCCTAGAATTGTGCAATTTCTGGGATGAGCAACTGTCTTGCGATGAATTGCACAATTTTTTAGAGGAAGACTGTCAGGAAGAATTGTGTAATTCTGGAGCCCAACTGGGTTTGCATAATATCTGGAGGGAAGGCTGGTTCCCCTCCATAATTGCGCAATTCCTAGAGGAAGTTGTTCAAACAAAAACTGACACTAAGTCCGAAAAGCATCTTGCCAAGGGGGTGGAACAAACTTGCATGCGCAAGCTGACAAGACTTTATGAACAAGATGAAGTTGATGTGCTTGACAATGCAAGACATGCTGCTAAGGATGATTAGTAGGGAGGCTCCAAAACGAAGCTAAGGAAAAATTTTAGAGGGTAGCTGTAGCCGCTATAACAGGTTCCCACATCAAAATCATCTATTTCTCCAGATCTCCAAAAAATCTTGGACAATCATTCCAATGTATTTGAGATTCCCAAAGGCCTCCCACCTATTCGTGACCATGATCATGCTATTCATTTGATTCCAGGAAGTGTTCCTCCAAACACCAGGCCTTACAGAAATCCCTATTCCCAAAAGAGTAAAATTGACATATGGTTGCAGAAATGCTAGAGGTTGGTATAATTCAACCTAGTCAAAGTTCTTTCTACTCCAGTAGTATTAGTGCACAAGAAGGATGGATCATGGCGCATGTGTCCGAATTATAGGGAGCTCAACAAGCTCACTATTAAAGATAAATTTTCCATTCCTATCATTGATGAATTATTGGATGAATTGCATGGATCAATTTACTTCACCAAGTTGGATCTTCGTTCAGGATATCATCAAATCAGAATGAAAACTGAAGACATTCTGAATTTTTTTTTTAGAACTAATGAGGGTCATTATGAATTTTTGGTCATGCCTTTTGGCCTTACCAATGCACCTTCTACATTTCAAGGTTTGATGAATTCCATTTTCAAACCCTTCCTTAGAAAATTTGTGTTAGTATTTTGTGATGATATACCAACATACAACAAGTCTTGGAAGGATCATGTTCAACATGTTGACAGGGTGCTCAAACTATTGGAGGAGAAATAATTATATGTAAAATGCTCCAAATGTTTCTTTGGAGTACAAGAGGTGGAATATCTGGGTCATATTGTATCTCATGAAGGTGTTAAGGTAGACCCTAGCAAAATTAAATCCATTAAGGAATTGAAAATCCCCACATCCATAAAGAATATACGAGGATTTCTTGGGTTGACAAGGTATTATCGCAAGTTTGTTAAGAATTATGGGAGAATCGAAGCACCTATAACAACATTATTGAATAAAGATATATTTTCATAGACGATGAAGGCCTTTGAACATCTTAAAGAGGTAATGTACCAAACACTGGTCTTAGCTATGCCGGACTTCACAAAAACCTTTATTGTGGAATGTGATGCCTCACGAAATGGAATTGGTGTTGTTTTAATGCAAGAAGAAAGACACATTTCTTTCGAAAGTCATCCAATCAAAGGAAAGTATTTACAAAAAGTTATTTATGAGAAGGAAATATTGGAAATACTACATGCACTTAGGAAATGGCAACCCTACCTAATGGGAAGACACTTCAATGTAAACACGGACCATGATAGTCTTAAATACTTCTTAGAAAAAATATTATCTTCAGAAGAACAACAAAAGTGGGTCACAAAGATGTTGGATTATGACTTTGAATTCATCTACAAAAAAGGGAAGAAAAATGTTGTTGTAGATGCACTCTCAAGAAAGGATGAGGATGTGGAAGCATTTCTTTGCACCATTTCTATTATCCAACCAGATTGGATAAACAAAGCAAGTGATGAATGGAAGAATGACGAAGAAGTGTGGGAACTCATTAAAAATTTACAACAAGATCCTAGTACATCTGATACATTTAGCCAGAAAAATGATTCGTTATGGTACAAAGATCACTTATAACTCTGTAAGAATTCCCAACTCAAACAAAAGATTCTTATGGAATTGCACACCTCTCCTTTAGGAGGGCACACAGGATTTTTAAAAACTTACCACAAGGTTAAGAAGGATTTTTTTTGGGATGGCCTTAAATCTGATATTCCAAAGTTTGTGGCTGAATTTTTGGTTTGCCAACAAAATAAATTTGAAACAATTAAGACGGAGGGTCTATTACAACCTTTATCCATCCCGAGTCAACGTTGGGAGGAGGTTTCAATGGATTTTATCACAGGTTTACCCAAATCCGAAGGAAAGAGTGTCATCATGGTGATCGTTGACAGACTTACCAAGTATGCATACTTTTGTGCATTATCTCATCCATTTAAAGCCAGTACGGTTTCTACTGAATTTATGGAAACAATTCAAAAGCTACATGGAAACCCAAAGACTATTGTAAGAGATAGAGATCCTATTTTCACTAGAAATTTTTGGACATAATTATTTTCTTGTCTGGGTACTTAGTTAGCTCATAACTCATCTTATCATCCTCAATATGATGGGAAAGTTGGGATAGTAAATTTTTTTTTGAAAGGATATCTTTGTTTCTTTGTATCTGATAAATAGACATAATGGGTCAAATGGTTGCCTCTGGCTGAATGTTGGTATAACACTTCCTTCCATACTGCAAAAAAAATGACTCCATTGATGGCACTTTATGGATATCATCCACCATCCATCACATCATATTTTAGAGGAAATTCTAAGGTTTAAGCAGTGGAAGATCACATCGAGCATCAAAAACAAGTTCTCTAACTCTTAAAGGATAACCTCACTTTGGCACAAAATAGAATGAAACAATAGGTGGATCAACATCGCAGTGAAAGAATTTTTGATGTAGGTGACTAAATATTTCTATGGCTACAACCATATAAACAAATGTCCCTCCGGCAAGCTAAGAAGGATAATAAATAATCACCAAAGTATTATGGTATGTACAAGGTGTTGCAAAAGATTGGTACTATGGCATACAAATTGGAGCTTCTTGTAGCTTCCCGAGTGCACCGAGTTTTCCATGTTTCATGCTTGAAGAAGGTTATAGGTGACAAGCTCCCAATTCAAATAATATTTCCAGAACTTGAAAAGGAAGGAAAAATCATATTGGAACCTGAAGCAGTCTCAAAAATAAGAACTTGACAGAAATGAAATTGATGAATTTCAAAGTATCTCATCAAGTGGAAGAACTTACCTGTTGAAGATTCCACATGGGAGGATGAGAATTTTATACAAAAGCATCCAAAACTACTCAAGCATTGAGGACAACAATATTTTGAGGGAGAGGGGCATGTTAGGTCCCTATAATACTAGTGATTCCCCCATTACTATTTTCATTGTATCCCTTATTATTATTATTGTACCCCTATTGTCCCCATATTGTTATTAGTGTGCCCCATAGAAACCCATTATTGTTATTGTTGTGCCCTTATATTATTATTGTTATGTCGGCTTTGATTATATTTTGACCCCTTAGACTCCTATATATAGAAAGGAGGTTTTATCATTTGTATCATCCAAGTATTATTCAATTGTGTAATGTAAATGAGGTTTCCCCCTTGAAGAGGTTGATTTTGAAGTAGTTGATTTATCTTTTATTCTATTTTATGAGCTGGTTGCATAACATAGAACAATGACCAAAATTATCAGAATCAAAACCGGTAACATTCCTTTCAAAGTTGTTGTTTCCACCTTCACTAATGCAATTAATAAGAGGCGTGCGAGAAGCCATCGCTCCATGTGCCTCATGCATGTGGATGGTGGAAGAGTACCATGTCAACATCATTAAGTTAATTGGCTAGCAAGGGCAGGGCCTACTCAATCATGCTCACACCCCGATCAGGGAAAAATTATTAGCAATTTTAACATTCAAGTGATGGAAAAATTATCACATCAACTAAATAAATCAATTTCATTTAAACTAGATATTTCCATTTAATATATATATATTTGGTAAGTCAAAGTTTTTTCATTACTCAAAAAGCACATAAGAAGATGTCAAAATGCATATGGTTTTACCCCAAGTAGGTTTGTTGGCCAATTCTATTACCATGCTACATACAAAAATAAAAATGTCCAACAGAGAGATCCACAACCTTATAGGCCTTACATACTAGAAAAAAAAAGAACTAGAACGATAATGGTTACCATAATGAGTCACCAGAAATGATTGAAGCGAGATTATCTAACCCCATTCCTAGAGGAGGAGGAGGAGGGTACATGTATTTGGCATGTTTCTCAAAGTGAGCAAGCCAAGTTTTCATCTTTTCGATATTCTTAGTCAACAGATTCTACCCATGCCAGGCAACCACAATTCTTTCGCGGACATGTCATTAAAAATAATGGATTTGCTCCAGCTTGGCCATAAATTCCTTGTGTTCCTCCCTCTGAACCCTATCATGAGATTCCAACATGTTTATGTTAGATTGGACCAATTCCTATAGTTTCGTAGTTCTCCCAGCATGCCTAGGAGATGCGCGTCCAACTAACCTCACACCACCGAGATTGTCGCTCTACCCCCGTTGCTCGAGACTTGGCCATGACCTGCTCCCCTACGCCTGCTTCCTACTCCATAGCCTCTCTAATCTAGGATCCTACTACCCATACAAACCACATGACTGACCAAAGACTTTCACCCACCACGTGCTCGACAACCCCCACGCACAAAGCTGTGCACAATTCCGACATATTGGTTGTTTCTATCACCCTCTTCTCTCACACCATCAACCCAGACGCCATTCGACACAATTGATCCCTCCCCAAGATGGGACGATTCCGCCTTCGCTTGACCAGGGGCATGCAAGGATCGTGGACTTTGCTTTATGCTGGTGGCAGTGTTGAAACCCAAAACCCCAAGGCTAACCCCAATCCACAACAAGGACCACCTAATCAAACCTAACACCACACACCCAAAAAGGATGCACACTACCAATCAGTCACAAGAAACCTAGCATTCCACACACATAAAAAAAAGGCAAGGTAAGTCAGTGTTACTAGTCACATTGACCCAAAATCATCATGAAAGAATCACAAATCCATTTTAGAACTTGCAGACAACCCATCGCCTAAAAAATACAGAAGGATACATCTTAGTTGTGCATAAGAAGAACTACAAGTTCAGTCTACCTAAAACCAAACCGACGCCATATACACTTGGCTTTACCGAAGAGAATTCTGCTATAAGTGGCCCCAGGAATTATTTAGAGATCCACCTCACTCAACTTCAAATCTATCCAGAAATATAGATCAACCAAAACATGAGAACCCCATCTCACCATGGCTATTCGGAAATGGAAACGCAAGGTTGAAGAACACGCTCACACCTAGAAAAATCCATGCCCATGATAGAAAGAGAACCAGTAACACACATCCATAACCATGCATTCCAAATATAGCAAGGAAATTCCACATGAAAATTGATACCTGCAAGTAAACTCATTGTAGTTGCTTGATCCTACTCTTCCTTCCTTGATCGTTTCTTCCTTTGTGCCTTCTTTGCTTTTCTTGATCCAATGTTGAATTGGTCCAAGAAAAAATTAAGTTTCCAAGAGTGTGAGAGAGATAAAATAGAGGGAGAGCTTCAAAACTGAAATGACAAAAGGTACCAACTAATCCTCAAAATCATTTTTATTAATGTGGCCTTTATTTTCTTCATTTTCCATTATTTCCTTCATTTCCTCCTCACATGCAACCTGTGATCTTTCACCTTCCTTTTCTCCTAATTTCCATTATTTTCATAAATAAATTTCCAAAGATGCCATTTTACCTTTCCAAAGCCTTTGCAATTGCCAATTTCCTTAGCCATAATAAACCAAATGAACACTCACACTAGGATGTTTTTCCGATAACTGTGGTTATTATTTTGCTTTCATTAACTTCATTTACATGGAGTTTTCACTGAGGTTGTTATAGAACCCTCCCCCTTAGGGGAACAACATCCTTGATGTTCAACGGCACCTATAACCAACAAGACTACTGAAAGAAAAACATACTGCTCATGGAGCTTTATGACTTAGCTCATTGCTATATTTACAATGATCAAGCTCCTAAGAATAAAACCAACATGAGAACATAACAACATGATACCCATAATGAAATGACAACCATACTACTTATTGGAGCTTTATAAGACAGCTCATGGCGGTATTTGCATCCATATACATATCTACATATACCAAAACATCACTAACACATATACCCAAAACATATATCAAGGACATTTGCTAAAAAAATGAATAAAAAATGATACATAGCTTGCATCTGATCTACCATCTCCCATGTAGCTTCATCAGGCCCAAAGTGCTTCCACTACACTTTAACTTGCTCTATTTCTCAGTTTGGAGCATGAGAAACATTTTATGCAATATACACCAAGGTTCCAACTGGAATTATCCATTTGGCTCCACCTGCCACATGGAAAACATCATGGACTTTCACTGTCGGAGGCAGTGCGAGTCGATAGGCTATTGGTCCAATTCTTTCAGGGATCTTGAAAGGTCCACAAAAATGAGTTGACATCTTAGCACATGGCCCAATTCGCAGGGAGCTCTTCTTGGGATTGATAGACAAGTACACTTGTTCCCCAACCTTAAACTCCTTAAACAACCTATTTTGATCTGCATAGATTTTGTGTTTGTCCTATGTTGCCTTTTGATACTTTTTTATCACCTGCATTTCCTGTTCCATTTCTTCCAACATATCCAGTCCAATCAACACCCTATTCGTTTGATCACTCCAATGGATGGGAGTATTGCAACTCTACCCATAGAGTGCGTCAAGCGGACTCATCCTTAAAGACTCCTGATACCCATTGTTGTAAGAAAACTCTACCAATGGAAGATACTCTTCGCAGTTTCACTATTGATGCATCACATACATCCTCGACATATCCTCCAATATATTTTTGACCCTCTCTATATGTCCATATGTCTATGGATGATAAGCTGCGATGAAGGCCAACACTGTACCCAAACCTACAAACAACTCCTTCCAAAAGTTGGAAGTGAATTTTGTATCCCTGTCTGACACAATCTTCTTTGAAAGGCCATGCAATCTGACCACATCTCTAATGAACACTTGTGCCACATCACTAGCTAAATACATAGTCTTCACTGGAATGAAGTGTGCTACCTTAGTCAACTTGTCCACCACCACCATGATAGAATAATGTTGTCTAGATGTCCTTGACAAACCTATGATAAAATTCATGGAAATGACCTCCCATTTCCATTCTGGAATCACAATCGGTTGTAGTAGTCCACCTGGATCCTTACATTCTACCTATAACTGCTGACAATCCAAACATCTATTCACAAGCTCTGCTACATCCTTCTTTAGATTTGGCCAATAGTAGAACTTGTTTACTGGTGTCAATGTCTTTTGGTAGCCCGAGTGACCTGAATATAGTTTCGTATAAAACTCCCTCAAGAAAATATTGTTGAGCTCACTGTTGTCTGGCACATATATCCTATCCCTAAATCTGATCAAGCCATTTGTTGAGATATGATAGTCCAAATCCTATGCACCTGTACCTGTATCTCATGTACCTGTACCTTTACTCAGTTATAACCTTTGCATAAGCTCTCTATACATGTCATCATGTTGACCTGCCTATAAAATTCGATCATGTAAGTCTCTCCGATACAAACTCATAGATCCAATGTAGTTTACATGTATTTTCCTACTAAGAGCATCTGCAACCCTGTTCTCTTTACCCTTGATATGCATGATCTCAAAGTCAAGCTCACTAATCATGGACAACCATCTAGCTTGCCTGACATTCAACTTTGACTAGTCAAACAATTATCTCAACCCACTATGATCACTCATCAATACAAGCCTCCTGCCAAGAAAATAATGCCTCCACATCTTCAACACATGAATGATTGTTGCCAACTCAATATCATGTGTTGGATGGTCTTGCTCGTGCTCATTCATTTTTCGTGACTCATAGCATCCTACATGTACCTCCTACATGAGGAACCCACCAAGTCCTCTCTTTCAGGAATCTATACACACTACAAATGCTTTGTCTGGGTTCGTAATGTTTAACACTGGAGCGTTTGTCAACAACTGCTTTAGCTTCTTGAAAATTGTTGCACATTCCTCTGTCCATTCAAATTTATTACGTTTACTTCGCAATGACATAATAGGATATGCAATCTGAGAGAAGTTTATGATGAACCTCCTATAATAGCCTGGTAGCCCCATGAATGATCTTACCTCATCCACATTTCTAGGAGCTAACCACTCCATGATATCTCTTATCTTCTCTGGATCTACTGCTATGCATTCCTTGGAGAGCACATGTCGTAAGTAATGTACCTATGTTTGAAAGAAGATGCATTTACTGAGCTTAGCATACAACTAATTCTCTCTCAACAGTCTCAACACTACTATAAATTCTCAACATGCTATTCATTATTCTTTGAGTATATCAAAATGTCATGAATGAATGCAATAACAAACTTGTCCAGATAAGGACGCAAAACACTATTTATGAAGCACATAAAGGTAGCTAGGGAATTAGTCAAAACAAATGGAACTACAACAAACTCATAATGCCAATACCTGGTCCAAAAATTTGTCTTGTAAATGTCCTCTTCCTTGATGCATTCCTAATGATATCCAGATCTCAAATCAATCTTTGAGAACATCTTTCTCCCTTTAGTTGATCAAATACATCATCAATCCTCGGCAACAGGTACTTATTATTGATGGTCACCTTGTTCATTTGCTTGTAATAAATGCTTAACATAAGAGTACCATATTTCTTCTTCACAAACAATATTGGTGCACCCCAAGGTGATACACTTGGCCTAATGTATCCCTTGTCAAGCATTTCCTTCAACTACAACTTTAACTCTACTGGCTTTGGAGTGCTCATTATGTACAGTGCCTTTGATGCTAGTGTTTCTCCTGGTACCAACTCAATAGAAAAGTATACATCCCTGTGAGGCAACAACTTTGAAATCTCTGCTGGAAACACATCCTGAAATTGTTACAACATTGGGTACCTACTCAATATCTTTGCATCCTTATCCTCCTTACCTTTATCACTAGAAATGTGTACTGCAAATAACACACACCCTTTTCTGCGACTGTGTTTTTCCTGCATAGCTATCACCATCCTAACTGATGTTGTTTTCATCTTACCTTGCAAGAGTCTTTGCTCCCCATTGTCATCCAAGCACTCAATGTCTTTGTCATACCAATCCGCTTTGGTCCTATGAAGATATAGGCACTCCATACCCAAAAGCATACTATATGACCCTAATGGTAATCCATTCAGATGCATTGTTGTAGGCATATCATTTAGTTCAAATGCACAAGCTCTTACCCAATGATGAACTATCTTCTTTGTACCTATAGCCAACTATACTAACCAAGATTCTACATACACTTTTTTATTTAAACCACACTTATCCACCAATTCAGGACTAATATAACTATAATTAGATCCAGGGTCAATCAAAATAGAAACAACTTTATCAAAAAGCTTACATCCATCTCAATGACAGATGCCTGATGATCTGCCTGCCTATTAACCAGCGTTGCATTGATATGAGGAATGCTCTGCCCAACATCCCCAACAGCCTGTGCCTCTTGTGCACTATAGATCTGAGGCCTACCACCTTGATTCTATGGAAAATCCCTCTTAATATGCTTTGTACCACATGTAAAACACTCCAACTGCTTTGTACCATCACCTCTATTTTGTTGTTGTGACCCATCTCCCTATCTAGCTACATTGAACTTCTTATGTTGTGCAACATTCTCTTTCTCTTCTACATTCTAAGGCCTTGTTCTTTTCGACTTCCATTTACCTTTACTTTTATATTTCCCTTTCCATCCTTGTTGAGATTCTTTCTTACACTTTGACTGTCCATAACAATTCTTTTAGTTTCCCAATAACTTCCTCAAGTGATCAAGGCTCATCATATTCATTCTAATCTCTAAATTCTAATGACAATCCACTGACAAATATCTGAAATTTATCCTTTTCATATGTAAGATATAGTACATACCTCAATAGCTACAAGAACTTGGTCGTATACTCCTCATCAGTCATCGATCCCATTTTGAGTTCATAGAATTCCTTGACTTTGTTGTCATAGTATCTTTCAGGAAAATACTTATTTCTGAAGATGCCCTTGAATTCATGCCAACTCAACTCCTCTATCCTGATGTCTTTGACCCATTTTACATCTTCCCACTAGATGTCTACTTGACCTTTTAGGATGAGGATAACTATTCTAGCCTTCATATTCTCTGTATACTCATGCAGTTCAAAAAACTTATTCATACCAAGTAACCAAGCCTATGCATCCTCAATATTCTTCAGCTCTCCATTAAAATTCGGTGGCTTCACTTTCTTAAACTCATCTGGTAAGTACCGCCTATCACTCCTCTTGTAAGGGTGATAATGATGACGATCATTGTTCCTGTCGGAACCAAAACTAGAATGGTACCTATGTCTATCACCTCTGCTATTTGGAGTGTCCAAGAACCTAACATCTATGATCATGTCATCTCTACCTGACCTGTACCCACCAGGAGACCTACTTCCATATTCCCCATTAGTTTCGTCTTTCTTCCCATGGCTGATCCGAAGTGGTCCCTGTCTCTGCAAGTCTAAGAAACTCTAACAGATTAATGCATTGAATTCTGCTTGTTTCTCCTGTGCCTGCATGATTCTGTCATTATCTACTTTGGAACTCCTTATTTCTTCCTTCAAACTCCTCAATGTGTCTACTAAGTCAGAGGAGTGCCCAACACCATGCTGCTCATCTGAATCATAGGGAGAATATGTATAGTTAACCATCCTGCTAGTCATCTTGATCTCTTTCCTACAAAGCATCTTATGTCAGCTAAACTAAATCATAAACAAACAACGTGCCTTAGTATAACTCGGGGAGGATATATCATTTGCAAGATCGTCCAAATTAACACAATACATGTATAAACATAATCATAACAACATGTAGATATCATGCTACCATAGTACAGTTATCAATGCATGACCATATTAACCACACATCATGACCTCATGCATGAAAACTACACCCATATCGATGTATGCATAACAACACGTAAACACTTGACATGCATAAACAACACAGCCAATCATGCACTCACGACGACACATTCCACAACAACACCATCAACCTCGACATGGTGACATCACTGCAACCATAACCAACATCATACATATGCAACAAGCACATAGACCACAAGCATGAGAACACATATTAAACTGACATGAATTCATGACCAATGCACTACCAATCCAGTCCAAGGGGTGAACCATGCTCTGATACCACTCTATAACACCCTCTGCCCATGTCTACCCAAGTAATCGTCCAACAGGGGTAAACATGTGATGATAGGCTACTATGATCTGATTCAACCTCCTAGGTCACCTTAAGGAAGCGGAACCAACAAAACATAACCAATCAGACCATCTGCACATCCTACATAACCTCCAAGAGCTACGCCACCTTTCCAAGTGACAAACCCTTAAGGCAACTTAGTAGTTCAAGGACCTAGAGCCCTAGTCGCTCCCTTGCCAAGCCCTCCAGGAGACTGAGGGTCCCCGTCGCTTCCATGAGCTTGCTTGAGTGCGACTGTAGCCTTTTTCTGCCAGTGTTATGCCAATGACTATGATATTTAAGGCTAAATTCTAAGGCGAGGATCCGGTCACTACCCCAAACTACATGGAATTCACAAAAATGAGAAGAAACATAGAGATAACGCTGCCAATGAAAATTCTTAAACAAGGACTTGACTGGACCCCTACTATCCATGATAGGAATTTTGTCAAACATATCACAAATATGCATTCTATAGGTTTAAACAACAGGTCTAAGCATGAGGGTCTCATACTTATCTAAGAATCACTAAGAAGCATTGGTGCCTTATCACATTAGTTTCATTATCATCTATTTAGGTCATATATTCATTGCTCATTCATTCACAAATCAAAAAATGATGACAACCATACATTTTCATTGTCATAAAACATATTCATAACCAACATATAAACAACATAAATAATGAGGATACAATTACCATTAATTCCACATATAATCCAATACATTTGCTCATAAAATATCAAGGAAAGAAACTCTTATTAATGAATGAAAAATCCAACCCGGTATGGGACTACCACAGTTCCACTCGACTGTAGATTGGATGAGCCAAGTCTCTCTTCATCCAATCATCCCCGTGCCATATTCCAAGCATGAATGTGGGACTCAAACCAAAAGAACCAATCAGGTCTTCCCAAGGCTAAACCACCTCACCCTCATCAATAGAATCAAGCTTTACCATAATCCTCACTGGATCACTAGGCCATAAACAAGCATGGATGCCACCGGATTTTCCCACCTACACCGTGAGTAATTTTCATGTCTCCTAGTCTCTAGGCTTTACCGCAACCCACAATCCGATCCAAGGGTTACTAGGCCATAATTGAGACACCACCCTCTAGGATTTATTGATATCCTGCAATTCAATGGTAAGGATTCCTAGGCCTGATCAAGGGCAACTACATCTAGGCTTTGCCATATATTTTGCCATTAACTGGTTGAGGATCCCTAGGGCCACCGAGGCACACAATACCTGACTTTACCACAACCCGTAGTCTGGTTCAGGGGTCACTAATCCAGTGGATTTACTGTGATCCAAAATTCGATTTAGGGATCACTAGGCCATGGGTTCTTTAATTTAGATATCCACCTCAATCAGCTTAGAATCCATCTGAAAATCCAGCTCAACCAAAACATGAGAACCCCATCTCAGCATGGCTATCTGGAAATGGACTGGCAAGGCTGAAGAACATTGTAACACCTAGAAAAACCCATGCCCATGACAGAAAGAGAACCAATAACACACATGCATAATAATGCATGGCAAATCTAGCAAGGAAATCACACATGCAAATTGATACCTGCAAGTAAACCCGTTGTAGCTACTTGATCCTGCTTTTCCTTGCTTGATATTTTATTCCTCTTTTCCTTTTTTGCCTTTCTTGATCCAATGTTGAATTGCTCCAAGAAAACTCAAAGTGTCCAAGAGTGTGATAGAGAGAGAATAGAGAGAGAGCTCCAAAACTAAACAGACAAAAGGTACCAACTATTCCTCAGAAGCCTTCTTAGTAATGTGGCCTCTATTTTCTTCGTTTTCCATTATTTCCTTAATTTTCCTCCTCACATGCAACCTGTGACCTTTTACCTTCCTTTTCTCCTAATTTCCATTATTTTCATAAATAAATTGCCAAAAATGCCATTTTGACTTTCCAAAGCCTTTGCTATTTCCTTTTGCATAATAAACCAAATGAATTGCCACACTAGGATGTTTTTCCCAACATTCAGCTTGGAATAAGTGTCCCATAATCATGGTTATTATTTTTCCTTTATTAAATTTATTTACATGGAATTTTCACCAGGGCTATTACATAGACCTTCTATTAGAATAATTTTTTTTACAGGAAATAAAGATACATAAAACTTATCAAAATATGAGATGACTCTTCCATCCACCTTGTCTCTCCTTTGAATGGGTCTGTTGCCATCAAACAAGTCATCTTCTTGAACTCATTGAATGATGAATCAGAGGGAAAATTATGACAACTCTAAAATTTATGCATACCTCTCCTCACAAAATGTTCTCCTCTTCCTTCATAGGCTCCTTTCCTTTTTGTATCCATTCAGAACAATTAGGGAGGCTAACTATCTAAGATTTTTATTTTTTTTTAATCATCTTTTGTTATCATTTGGTAAATGAGAATTCTAAAGGAAATATTAAAATTTAATTTAATTTTGAATTAAATTTGGTACATGGGAGACCCTCATATACTTTATAAAATTAATCATTCATTTGTGACTCCTGACATATCATGCGCTCAATATAAAAATAATAATATAAAATATACAATATGGAATATATTGTTCCTCCCATGTATATCATCAATCAAATGTGTGTGTGTGTGAGTGAGTGATAGTAAAATATCCAAATAATATAACTTTGTGCCTCATAAAAGTAGCCATCATATACAACTGTACTATAAAAATAATCCTTGTGCCTCCCACCCTATGAACTGCAAAAGAAAATGTATGCATCATGAAAAATATCCATCATACATAATGTTTCCTTGAAAATCCCTTGTATTTCCCATCAAAATATGCATGTGAATAACCATAAAGCTCAACATATAAATATAACAACTTAGCCATTATATATCAACACATATCTCCATTAAATTGCATGTCATCTACCATAAATATATCAATATATAGTGTTGTCATTCAAAAAACACATCATGCTGAAACTATACTATTAAGTAGTGCTTAAAGTGTGCCAAAATCTGGAACTATTGTGCTGATAGTGCATCATATACATATGCTGGGAACAAAATAAAAAATTTGTCACTATGAAACACATGCTAAAAAGAAAATTGTATGTATCTCAAACCATGTAAACTATGAGAGCTCAAGATCCTTGTGTATCTCCTTGCCTTTGTTGTTCTCTCCCTTACCCCAAGCATGTATTTCGAGGGATATATTACTTATAGAATTTTCGCTCTTTTCACTTTTCTTTGCAACAGAGGTATGTGAGTGGGATGACATGGCTCCATATGAAGAGTGAGCAAGGGTTGCAAGAGGGGGATGAAGCTTATCAATGACAAACTCAAGTGATGGGTGCAAAGGTTGATTATGTGGTAATATCATAGCCTCTGAAGCTACAGAGGGCACATGTTGTGCAGAAGGTGAGTGCAATTATGAGTGATGGGAAATGGAGGACCATATTGCATATCTTGAGGGATGCCCAATTGGATTTGCTTCCCATCCATTAAAGGTAAGATGTTACATTGTGAATCCAAAGGCTATTTTAGAGGCAACTCTATAATGTTTGGATGAAGAGGAGGAATATTTTGTGAAGGTTGTGTGGATGGTTGGGGTTGCGACCTCCCAAATACAAATGTCTAGTTTGTGTAAGTTGATTGAATTCCTCGGAATCAAAACCAAGTGAATGGAGAGATCAATCCTCTTGTTACATTATTGTTTCCACATAACATTTCCCAATATTCCTTGGTCCCTTTTGTTATTATAACACCTCCTTCTATGAAATCTCATGATGCATGTATAGTATCCCACAATAATATGCATGTAAATGGTTCTGTCCATGTAAATGCATATACTAGCAAAGTATGTCAGTTTTTAGATATCAATTTTTTTTGTAGATGCTAGATACATAAAGAAAACGCTCACAAGGAAATGATGAAAAGAAGGGAAGGTAAAAAAATTCATGCATGGTGGAAAAAAATAAATAAACAGAGGTGTGCCATATCATGAAAAGGAAAATGGAATATTCTTTGGAAATTCTGATTTACAAAGGCTTCTTTAGGAATAGATACTTCATAATGTTTTTCCGCATGTCATCATGTCCCCTTTTATGTAATGAATCAAGAAACATATATGTCATTAAACATATACATCTTATTTTGACCATGCATTAATGATTCTGCTATGCATATGACAATATGACCTCGAACAAACATGGAAAATAGATAAATATATGCCACATGTGACAACAAGGATATTATCGTAGAGCCACAAAGTTTTATCTCAAGACCACTAAAAAGTCAATGATGATTTTTTAGCTCAAAAAAGGATTCCTTTAATACATGCTATGAGATTTGAATTAATGTGATACTGAAATGGGGGGATTCTGTTATATGCCAAGAACAATTGATTGATTTTGAGACACAATGTGTCATATTATGAAAGGGCCTTATGAAAGCTATAGACCATTGTTTTGAAATGCTTACTATATTATTCGAAACTATGTATCAATTGTTAGAATGATTTATATAGAAAACACGGGAAAAGTAGTTTCCTTTGTTATCATATATTGGATTCACATCAATTTTTTGCAACAATGGGACCTTCATATGTGAGAATGAAGACCGCAAAAAAATAAAATGTACATCATGGGTGGAAGCCATACTATCTAGATAGAGTTGTGGGGTGGTTAGGTTGTAATTCACAACTTGATGATGAGTTAGTGGTTAGTTCCAAAACTTTACGACATCATTATCATTAGTTGACTCAAGATGAGAGGGAAGCATAATCATATGTTAAGAAGTAGAAGATGTCAACTATGGGAAAATGATTATTTTACAATTGATTTAAAATAACAATGTTTGGATGGAATAAGCCCCTTTTGTGTTTTTGTAAAGGAGTAGGGGAGAAGCAACACCAAGTTGAGTGGGAATAACATAGTAATACAAAAAATAATGATAGATTTCATCAGCTAATTAAAGATTCATAAACTGAGATGAAATGCCACATATTTATGAAAGAGACTTGGACTTTCAATAGTCCGAAGACCACTTGGACATGTATAAATTCTCGTGGGGATTTAAATAAACATGGTCTTCATATATATATATATATAATATATATATATATATATATATTATATATATTATATCTAATATATATATATATATATGTATATATATATATAATATATATATATATATATATATATATAATTTTGTTTAATTAGAGCTTAAGAGATATTTATTCATGCCACATTCGATATATAGATGAAAATCCATGATTTATGATATGATTAGTGGGTTTCTGATCAATAAAAAAGGCTGATGAGGTAGGACGAGTAGGAGGAAACATTGCATGGTCATAATTTTTTCGGCAAGGCATTGCAAAAGGAGCTACAAAATTTGACTAAAAAACGAGTCTAAATATTTGTATATATGCAAGGAGACATGGCTTAATCTTCAGAATTGTGCATATATTGGAGGTTAGACGTTTTAAATACTAACCGTTCTAGACACAATGTTGCAAAAACAAATACTCACTCCATGTGTACAATAAAAGACTTGAGCTATTAGCGGTTCATGGTATAAGAAAATAACAATATATATACTTTTCATGCTAGCTTTAGTAAATAATATAAAAGTTGAAGGTTGGCAACATGCACCATATCTCTTGTTTTAGACATACAAAGCATGAAAAGACACAATGAAATGGAAGGGGAAAATGGTGGAGGGATTAACCCTTATTGATATATACTAACATGGTTGATTACTGCGTATGCTTTCCACGTCCAATGGAGACAGAGGCATACATTTTCTTGATCCTTTAAAATGGTGATGAGAGGTAGTTCTAGGTAGTTACCACAACTAAGATGACCTTTCTTTGCAACAAATTTTCCCAATGTTTTTCTAATTTTTAGCTCCAAAATTGTATTCACAATCGCACCCAAATGAAACTATAACAACCCCTGGTTGACTTTCCATGTAAATAAAATAAGACCAAGGTTATGGGACACATATTCCAAGTTGAATGGTGGGAAAACATTATAGTGGGCATCACTTTTGGCTTAATAATGGCTAAAAATGGCAAATCCATTGATAAATGAAAAGATACAATAAATTCCATTTAATAATGAAAATAAAGGAAAATAGGAGAAAAGGAAGGTGAAGAGACACAATTTTGCATGCAAGGGAAATCAGAGGAAAATTGAAGGAAAATGAAAAAGAAATGGGACATCAATGATAAAAAGGCATAAGAGAAATAGTTCAAAGCTTTTGGCTTAGCCTTTGATCATTACAACTTTAGTCAATTAATATTTGGTTCGCTCCTTCCACACTCTCATTCTCTCACACTCTTGCATACTTAGAGCATTCTTAGAGCACTCTAGAATTCACTTGGATTTGGAGAAACCAAGCAAAGGAAAGCAAGGTAGCACAAGGAGATAGTTGGATCAACAACTACATCAAGCTTACTTTCTAGGTAACAGGTTGCATGTGTGATCTCCTTGCTAGTTTTTGGATGCATGTTATATGCATGTGGTTCCTTGGTTATGTGTTGTCATTGGAATATATATGTGCCAGGATTGACAATGGTTTTAGCCTTGCCTTGCCATTTCTTGGATAGCCATGATGTAGTGGGTTTTCCCATTTGGTTTTCCAATTGGTTCTCATGTTTCCTATGTTTGTGGGTTGGAACAAATTATTTGGAGCCTTGAAATGACATGGGATTTCTAGATGATATGGGTTGAGTTACTAGTCCCTAGAGCATATAGGTTGGGACAAATTCTCTATAGCTGTGAAACAACTCAGGTTCCCTGGAGGTTTTGGGTTGAGTTACTAGTTCCTAAAGCCTTGGAGAGTTTGGGAAGAGACCAATTTATTTGATTTTAGTGATATCTGGGCCATATAGGTGAGATCCCTGTGTTTGAGGGTTGAGGTGGTTTGGCCTCTAGAAGCCTTGGTTTGTTCTATTTTGGTTTAACCATTATGATCCCACATTCATGCTTGGAATATGGCACTGGAGTGATTGGCTAAAAGAGAGATTTGGTTCAACCCAATCTATGGTTGGCTGGTATGTGGAAGTCCTTGACTTGGTTGGAAATTTCATATATTAATATGAGTTATTTTCTTATTGTGATCTATGAGCACTTCTATTGGTTATTATGGTGATCTTATTGATGATTTTTCATAGTTTCAATTCAGGTTATATGCATGGTTTTATGATGTTCTCTAACCATGACTCTTGTTCGTGATTTGATAAGTTACTACTTGGTTGATGAATGCATGGGCTAACAAGTGTTGATGTAGCTAGTTTGAGAGGGCATTGAGCCTTATTGGTGATTCTCAGATGAATTTTAGAAGTTTATTATTAGATATGCATCCATGACCTATAGCTTATATGTTTTTCATATGTTCGACGAAATGTTTATCTTGTATCAAGCATGTATTGGTAAAATGCTTGCTCAAGTTTTGATTGTCTAGTATTGTTATCATCATTTTCATGATTATGGAAAGTTATAGGTAGTTCTAGGTAGTGATTTAGGGGCTAGTTTGAAAAAGTGGCACAAATCTCGTGATCACATGCACGTAACAGGAAAATTTGAGTCATAACCGCAAGAAGGCAGGTTTATGGGTGTGGTTGGAGCGTCATAACAACATGCAAAGTGTGTCAAAGGTGTGGTTTGAGCCTCATAACCGTATGCATAGTGTGTCAAGTGTGCGGTTATAACCTCATAACTGCATGCACAATGTGTCAAGCATGAGATTAGAGCCTCATAACTGCATGCATAGTGTGTCAAGGGTGCAGTTGAAGCCTCATAACCACATGCACAATGTGTCAAGGGTGCGGTTGAGGAGTAAACCTAATGAAAAAGTGTTCTATCTCAAGAATTAATCACTTGTGGTGGTTGGTAGGCTCCTGAGTGATCTGTAGTCTCTAAGGGATGTTAGTAAGTTTCTGGATTATAGGTCCCACTTCCATAACTGAAACTTGGAGGGTAGGTCATATCACAGTGACACCATGAAGATTTTGTAAAAGTGGGTAATGTGGGAGGAGGCATTACAGAAACTACCTTCCCACTCAAGTAGTGGCTAAGAATTTTTGTCTTTGTTTACGGAGTGTCAGTTCACAATAACGTAGAGAGTACCATCAACCTAACTGTCACCACGTCAAATCATCAAAACAACCTTACAATTTAGTCTATTTTCCAAATTTGTGCCTACATGGATAACACCACAAAGTTTGATGTGATCATTATAGGATTTCTCATTCAATGAAAACTCATATCACAATCCTACCATATTATATCTTGAATTCATGAAATGCTACATCATTAATGGTATGATGCTCATGAGCCAGGGTCAAGGATTATCATTTAATTAGTCAACACATATAAGATACCACATGTATTATGTAAACTTTGGATTAAAAATATTTTTTCACATGATATTTATAACACCAAACTCATACTGTAGCACTCGTGGCATATATCAAGGGTCACTCCATAATATAATGCTCTATGTGGAAGTCAGAACTTAGGTAGTATATGTTTGCATAATAAACTTAAATTCGAGTGGGTAAATACCCAATCCCTTTTTTGTTTGAACCACTTCTCAAAAATCTCCCCTATTATGTATATAAGGGCAATGAAATTCAACCAACTATTTTTAAGCCAATTTGACTTATCAATTGAGTTGCAACAAATTATGAACCTAGGATGTAAAGGATTTATAGTTCACTTTCATGTAAAAATAAAATAACCCAACGTGCAAATTATTTTAGAATAATTTTCTTAGGCAAGAAAAACTGACTCGCACAAATATCACTTCATAAAACTCATGGAGAGAGGACTCCACCGATGACTCAATTTTAATTCTTATTGTTGAGAACTTGAGATTCAATTTTTGTTTCTTTTAAGAGAGAGTCAATAGGATTCACAATGGATTGCACATTATGTGGATAAGTGTTTCAACAACTGGTATTTGAAAATGAATACCTCTTTTAGCTGGACTTGGACCCACTTGCACATGCTTCATAGAGAGAGATATCACAAGTACCACCTTCAAGGCCAAGGGAATCAAACCAAATTCGCATTGTAGACTTCGAGGCTACTCATTATGCACATGACGATGAGGATGACGAATCTAATGATGTAAATTAGAAATTGTAGTTGTATTCTTGTAGTGTCATGTTTATTTTAGACTATAAAGGCCATTTAGATCTTATTTCTTGACGTATGTTGGTTCAACAATGATTTGAACTAGGTGTTATTTTGGTGATATTCACTCTTACTTTCTATATAAATGATAAATTTTGCATATTTGTGTATAAATGGTTTGGATTCATACATATGCACATGAATATATATGTTTTTCTTTAAAATTTGAATATTTTGTGTTTTTGGTTTACTAGGTTTTTGGTCACATTTTTTAACAAGTTCTGATCAATTCCTAGTTCAGAGGGGTTTTTCAATCAGATCACCAGTTCAATTCCAATAAAATTTCCATGGAAAATATAGGGTGCTTCTCCAAGTTTGTATCCAGTCCCATCTAAAATCTTTCAATATCATCTACCAACCTCTCCATCCTATCCATCAGAGTAGACCATATTTGGATCATCTCTTGGATACTTTTCCAAAAATCGAAATGCATTGACCTTCCAAATTTATTCCTCACAAGCCACTTCGATAGTCAAACCCTTTTGTTGTCAAGGGCTAGACATCCCTCCTTTCCTAAGATGCTTCCCTTGTATCAACTTGCTAGAACTCACATGAGTTCAGATGAATCCAGCACAAGACACCAATAGCTAACCTAACCTTTCCCTCTTGGGAATCGATCGTAGGAAGTTCCCTTCCCACACTTGCATCCAATGAAAAATCAATTTAACCTACAACCACTTTCTTGAGTTTAGCTCTAGCTCTTATACTTGCTACTTCAATGTACCTTTCCTTTGGCATTTTCCCTGATACCACTTGTCACGACTCAAGGGGCTCTGTAGGGTTACAAGGCATTGTTGGCACACCATGACCCTTCAAGTGTATTTCACAACTACATAGTGTAGCAAAATGCAGTATAAACCATAATCATACACATTATTCAATTTAAAATGACTCACTAACATTTATTTAAGTACAATTGTTAAAATATACCAATTTTGGGCAGCCTCAACCCTATGACACAACTCTCAAACATAGATAATCTTGCCTAGGATTGGACCACATGACATGTGGGGACCAAATCTCCCCAGTTAACCATTGTATCACATCCACGGGACTGACAAAGCCCCCTCATTGTACAAGGTAAAATTATCAAATTTTATAGATTCATTAACAAAACACCAAAATTCGATTCCTAGTCACCGTCATGGGGCCTTCACTGGGAAAGCAATACCTTATGACATGCCTTCATATTGGGAAATTTATATTAAGGAAAAAATGATATATTTTATTGGGGGATATATAGGGGATAAAGGGTTTTTATATTGGTAGGTATAAAAAATGGAGCTCAATGTTAATTAAAAATATAAAGGGGTATTATAAAGGGGTATAAAAAGATTAATGAAAAAATAGATACCTACAATATCTAGTGAAAGTAGGGGTTTTTTAAATTGGGAATGTGTATTGGGTATGTATTGATAGGGGTTAAGTAATGTGATTTTTAGACATATTTTCCAATACATGGTCAAATTAAGGATATTGTTTAATATGCCACTAATGCACATATGTCAATGGTTCATTGAGTAAAACCCCATACGTATGTGAGAGGTTCATTGAGTAAATCACCATAGTCACCGTGTCACCAATTTCCAAACCTCAACCCAAAACAGCAATCTTCATTCCATGAATGACTTTTCCATGTTCGTGCTATCTACCCAGCCACACTCTGTTTCGCAGCTCACACTTGCCTGAACTTCATTCTGTTTCATCTAGTACTTGCTCCGTTTTCCATTCTCTGTCCCCTCAACTGACCTTCCTCTCCTAACACATTGTTTCTCATAAACAACGTTCACTTTTAATTTCTTATCTATGTATGTATGCTTGGATGGGTCCACTATTGTTCATTGCACACACTCCCTTTTAGCAGAGACCACTCTAGGAAAAGTTGAGACAGCTACGGCAAGGGTGGAGGCAAGAGATTCATTAGTTTCAGATTTAGGCAGCACGATAGTTTTAGATTTAAGAAGCTCGTTGGAGAGAGGATTTGAAAATAAAACATTAATGTGAATAGGTACGCAGGCTGATGTCAGGTTTTGTCTTCACTCACCATAGCCACTGTGAGATCCAAAGACGCTAAGAGGCAGTTGGTAGCCTTTCATAGTCATTCTTAATTTTTGAGAGTGACATTCAGTAAGTGGCGGCTGGTAGTCTTTCGTTCTCATCCTTAATTTTTGAGAATGTTCAAGAATCAGATACATGAGTGAGCTATACATCTAATTCCAAAATACTTTCAAAAATCGAATTAATTTTTGCAGTATTTCACTCGATCATTTCTGTAAGGACTCGCAGTCCTTGGCATAACCAAAACGAGCAATTGAACAAATGAAATGCGAAGTGCGGAGGTTGGTTGACAAAGTGCGCACGAATAAACAAAACAACAGAGCGAACACTTAGCATGCATGCGAAGAAGTGTTGGGCGAGCGTGTTTATACGGTGGACGAGCTGGTGGGTTCGTTCGAACAGGCTGACGATGAAGAATTGCAAGTTTGGGCATTGGCCATTGGGCTGATCAAACGAGGTAGAAAATGGAAGGCGTCGGTTTGGCAAGAAAGTGCAGGTTGGCCATGGGTGGAATGACCATGCGAGAAATGTATATATAGTGAAGTGTTGGAGCTTGATGGAACTCATTCGAGCATCACTCGCTCTACATCAAGGAGTGTGCGAAGAAGTGTAGGAGGTCGAGCAGAGGCGCAGGTCTATGTGCTCGCTCCACGGGCAGAGCTACACGAAGAAAAGCATGCAGGTTTGGTGAAGGGTGAGGGTGTGGGTGAAGGCACCCGTCATTCAGATGAAGGCACGGGTAGGAAGGTGCCCGGCATGTGATAAAGGAGCGCAAGTGGTGACTCGGGTGAGGTTTCCTGCCCGTCGTGTAAGGCTAAACACGAAGGTGGAAAAGGGGACTCGGGTGAGGTCGCTCGCCCACCGTGTAGAAGAAACCGAGGGTGACTCGGGTGACTCGGGTGGATCGCCTGCCCGTCGTGCAAGGTGAACGAAGTTCGGTTGAGGAGTGCGGTTGGCAGTCGGTGTGAGGGTGCTCCACCCAAATCGGGCAAGGAACTTGGTTGGCACACAAAGGTGTGGCCTTGATGTAAAATTTGGCTAAGCATGAAACTTGGTGTTTCCAAGTATACCTGCAAATCTTTGTAACATTGAAAGATTGTATAATATATTGTATTCAGACAGACTCATTGTTCAGGGAGTTGCCCCTCCCTTTATATTGTGCAATTGTGTTCTCTTGTATAATTGCTGATGATAATGAATGTGTATGGGTGTTCATTGGTATAAAGGAAACATAATAATACTTGGTTGCGAAAAACAAACTAAGCAGACTAATGGTTAGTCGTAGTCCATGAATATAAGTATTGGTGAAAAGAAAGTGTTTGGTGGTGCCGCATCTCGCCAAGAGTTGTTGAAAGACTACCGCTAGCCTGGGGGCATGACAATTGGTATCATAGCAAGGTTGCTCGTGACGATAGTATTGAAGTTGATTAAGGGTTGAAGAAGCTTGACAGTTGATGACAGTGAAGCAGGTACTTGCAGGTGAAGGAAGTTGTTTCACATACAAGTGGAACAAGGGCTGGTTCAGGTTGCAGGAAACTTGGTGAAGTTGTTGGATGGTTGAAACTAGATCTCAAAGAAGGAAACTATTAGCAATGGCAGGTGAATCTCTGGTTGGGTCTAGTCATGGTGCGAAGGATGCTACTATGGCATTCATTGAAAAGGTGTTGGAAAGAATGGAGGACTTAGAGGCTTACTGGACTAAGAAGATGGACTTGGTCGAGAAATGATCCAGGTGGATGTTGTTGGCCACCCACCTATCCCATTTGGACCCCCACAACTGTCTCTTTCATTTTTTCAGTTTCCTTAATTATAGCACAATTTACTATTTCTAGCAGTTTTTTTGGGTCCTAAACTTTCGAGGCCATTTTGAGGCCCTAAACGATATTTTTGGGGAAATCTGCCACAAACAATTTTTTTGTTTAAAAATTATCTTTTCCGTCGTAGTCCTCGGAGAGATCTTTCCAACGGGCTATCATGTGCATCAAACGGAGATAATACGACCAATTCGCGACCCCGGGAAGTTGATGTACCAAATTACCCAAAAATGGGGCCCACAATTTGGCGTTTCATCTTCTAGGGTTAGGTTTTGGAATGTGAAGGGTTTTCCATTGTTTCTCAACAATAAATAGGCCTTCGAGCCTCATTGTAACACAGTTCAGAGGCATGTACTCACACATCTCTTCTCAGAGATAAGCTACCATCCCTAGCTGGTTTATTTCTATTTCCGGTTGTAAGCATATTTCAATATTTTCCATTAATGAAATGAAGTATTATTTCCGCTGCATCTTTGTATATATGGTTATCTCTGTATTTTATTGCGTTCCTGTTTAAATCTGGATCAAAATCCCAATCACCTTCTTGAAATTGCTTGTCCTTTATGTTCTTGTCATGCCAGATCTTCCTTTGAAATTGAGTCACCTCTGTGTGCAGTAGGGTATTCATTCGAGACTCATCTAACCCATTCAGCTGGAGAAATCTCTCTTGTTGTGCCATGGTGAGATCTAGATCTAGTTGTGCTGCCATTCTTAATGTGTTGTGTTAGCACTTGAAATTTCACCTCAGGCTGAAAAAGGCAAACCTCAAGGCAACATCAAACCATTTAGCCTCGTAGCTAGCCCTACGGGGCAGGAGAAGGCTCTCTCTGGTCAATCTCAGTAAAATCTT
>APFE030410750.1:275526-347728 GCA_000404065.3 Pinus taeda | reverse complement strand
TTATGTCAAAACCAGGAAAGGAGCATTGGACATCAATGAAGTGGGTTTTCAGGTATTTTCGTGGCACTAGTGATTATGGTTTGTGCTACCAAGGAAGACTAGGATTGGATAAAGTGTTGGATATTCATGGCTTTGTTGTTGTAGATTGGGCTAAAGATCTGGATTAGAGAAGATCTACAAGTGGGTATGTGTTTAACCTATTTGGAGGTGTAGTTAGTTGGATTCGTAAGAAACAATCTATAGTGGCACTATCAACTACAGAGGCAGAATACATGGCAGCCACTCATGCAAGCAAGGAAGCAGTTTGGTTGCAGAGATTGTGTTCAAGTATGGCGTTAGTATAGGAAGATATAATGATAGACTGTGATATCCAAAGTGCAATTTTCTTGGCAAATAACCCTGCATATCATTCAAAGATAAAGCACATTGATGTTCAGTATCACTTTGTGAGGGATATGATAGAAGACAAAAAAGTGTTGCTGGTAAAGGTGGGAACTTTGAAGATTACTGCAAATGCATTGACAAAATCTATGAGCTGTGAGAAGTTCTCTTGGTGTAGAGAGACAATGGGCATCTCAGTGATGGGAAAATCACTAAGCTCTCTTCTGGGCCCCTGTGGAAAGAAAACAACAAGTGGGAGAATGTTGGGTTGTGTTATATTCTTTCCACTTAGCTAACAGGAGGTTTGAAGGGCACCCGTAACCCCACTTTATGGGGTCTAGGGCAATGCCTTGGAAAATTTTGGTTTTGGACAATACGTTAGGTTGGGTGGACCCACCTATGGTTTTGTGCATGATTTTCGCACATATTTTTTGGACGCAATGATTTTCGGTCCATGGTATTGGACGCGATGGTTTTTGGTCCATGGTATTGGACGCAATGGTTTTTGGTCCATGGTATTGGATGTGGTGATTTTCGGTCCATGGTATTGGATGCTTCAACATGTATAAATATGTATTGTAACATTGAAAGGAACATAAAGAAAAATCAACCTGGTAGTCTCAGTTTTTGGATCGAGGGAAAAATCTTTGTGTTTATGTGTTTTATGTGTTCTACTCTTGCACTATTTATTTTTTGTGTTTTAGAATTCATATGCAGGTAATTTTTGTACGGGGTTAAAACCTACATGTTTATCATCATCAAGCCCTTGCAAAATTCAAAATTACTCAAAAGAGAATTTCAATCTCTAAAGCTTGAACATGTCAAAAATTGATTTGTTTCCAACCCTTTTTTTGCAAGTTAATATCATGCATCATTGAGTGCACCCATCATGATTCTTATAGCATGGAACCTAGGTATGAACACCATAAAAAACATAAAGGATACCTATGCACTAAGGCTTGGTTGAACCAACATATATCACAACAATTATCATCTCAATTTGAAAATGATAGAACGAATATCGATTTTTCCCACTATTGACATTTGTCTTACCATTCCTAGCTAACAAACAAAACATCCTCACATTCTAGATAATGAATGGTGAGAAATGGAGTTACACTCAGAAATTCTTTGAGCATAGAAGCAAAAAATAAATTAGCTAAGAGTCTATGTATGAATCTAGGAACTTTGGCATGCAAGAGTAATTTTCTTAACATTGTATTTACATTCATCCATTTGTTAGCTACAACATTATACTATAGGCCCTAAATAATGGTGATGCATGGAAGTTAGGAAGGAGGTTTGTTGGAACCCAAGTAGATAGATAAATAAATATTCAATTAAGAGGCAAGGCCTAGAACCACACCACCCCCATCCCCCAAATGATCAATATTGTTAGATAACTATGACTAAAATTGGTGTATAGGTGACTTAATTTATAAGGATAAACTTTATACATGAGGTTGAAAAACATTCAAAAATAATTGAATCAAGAGGGAAAGGGAACAAATATCAAGGGGGCACAATTATTAAGGACCTATGTCAGCCAAAGTCAAACTAGTGGCCAGATGATTTTGCATTGATACTATCTCTTAAGAAAATGGAACTGCATATAAACACATATGTCAAACATAATACTCCAACACCTACCATAGTTAGTTGCATGTTGTTCAAAGTATTTAACGAATAACATTGTTGAATACAAGTTATTATGATTAAAAATGATGAAGCATATTTCGTATTGTTTATCAATGCTCACAGGTAGATTTTAATTTTGTTTCAAAGTGGCCCACTTTTCGAGGAAATACATGAATGTTGAAGGTCTATCATATGTGCTTCTTTGTATTAGGAAATAAATCTAATTTATGGGATAATTGTACAAGATGGGATATCAAAGATAGAAATTCACACTTGTGAAATCAACATTTAAGTAGTAGGATAATTAGGACATGTAGCATATTTTTAGAGAACCACGTGAGCTAATTTCTAGGCTAGGTATGAACCCGAACCTATCTCATTCAAAACAAGGTATTAAGGATAATAAAATATGAGTAATCAACCTAGCTATGGATTGGAGATAGAGAATTCCATGGGATTTAGGCTAATTTTCTAAGGCTCATCATCATAACTATATCTTTGATAGAAACGTTTCGGTCCCAAAACCAATAATATAAAATTCCTTTAAGCGTTATGATATATAGTTTCATTATGAGGATTCATAAATGTATTTTTCTAGGGGTTAAGTCATGAGTTGGATTCATATGTCCTAGGGGTTCCTACATGATAAATAAGTTATAAATATATGAGAGGCATCTAGTAAAGCATGGAATGAGGGAAGTTCTGTGGGAGTCCCAACATTTAAGCATAAAATTGATATTAAATTGACTATAAAATAGGCCTCTAATGAAGTGTGTACTGAAAATTGGTTAATGGAAGGTGTTGGAGTTTCATTCCTAACCTATATAGTTCTCAGCAATAAAATGATTTGACATTGAATAAACATTATATATTTTTACAACTTGGTTTGAACATCACATGTTGTTTTCTTACACAGGCGACATTTTATAACATGAAAAAAATGTTTCATCCAAAAGATTCCTTTCTACCACAACTATTTCATCCACCAAAATTAGGGTTTCCTCTCTCCTTTTCCTCAACAATATACAATCTCAAACCTTTGCCCTAATAAAGACAAACAAATACTATGCATAATTCTTAGCCTCTAGCTCTCCCATTCTTTCACTCTCCCTCCCTCCCTCCCTCCCTTTCTTTCCTTCTCCCTACCTCCCTCTCTATCCTCAATAGAAAAAATAAAATCCAAACCCCAAGAATTGGATGCCTGAATATTTCTGGCTTTCCATCTAATTGCTAAACCCCCCAACCTTCCATCATCATCCAAGGAAATTAAACTCCACCCCTTATTAGGGCTTCTAGACAACTAAAAACATAAAAACCATCTCCCAAGAACTATCACCAATGACTTGGAGGATGTTTTGCAGAAAGGAACTGCACCATTCAACTCTTCCTCGGTGCCCAAAACGTCTAGTCCATAACCCTTTTCTAACCCAATATGTTCTTTCCTCTAGATGGATGGTCCTACATAGAAAATGGAATCTCATAGTTTTTAGCCATGTTCCTAGACCTATGGCCTCACCTACATCTAAAAGGTATTCATATTCCAATAATATCTAAATACAGTCCACCCGAATCCCCATATCCATTCCTTCTATAATCCCTTCTCTAAGGTCCATATGAACCAAAATATGGGCGTATGTCTTAACACTCATCTCTAAATATGCAGATTCATGATCCAGGTAAGATCACAATGAGTTACCCATATATATTTGAAAATTAGGGTGTCCCAATAGTTAGGAGGGTGATCCGAAAATGGTGCACTAAAGGCTTCTTTTCAACTTACAAGAACCTCTCCCACTTCCAAAGCTTAAATATTCCCAAGACCTTATGATTAACCAATCCTGGAATTAAAAAGTGCTTGAAAATAAGTGTATGCTTATGTTTACCTTTCACTATTAAGTTCTTTAAGTTCATTTTCTAATGTTGATACTTAAATACATATGACAGTAATAATGCAGCAAATAAACAAACACACATAACAACAATATTAATATGGAGTTCACCCAAAACTCTTGGGCTACGTCTCCTTAAGCTCTAGTAAACTCGACTAGGCTCTCTGGGATTATGGAATAAGTTCTTTTACAAGCTCCACACTCAAATCCATTGGATTACACAAAAAAATGGGCTTAGAACACCACCTTATCCCTAGCTCTAGATCTCTCAAGCCTTTTGGCTCTCGCTCTGGCTCTTGGCTCTGGCTCTTAGCTCTCGCTCTGGCTCTTGGCTCTGGCTCTTTCTCTTGGCTCTGGCTCTTGGCTCTGGCTCTTGGTTCTCGGCTCTTGGCTCTGTCTCTTGGCTCTGGCTCTTGGCTCTTGGCTCTGGCTCTTGGCTCCTGGCTTTGGCTCTAGCTCTTAGCTCTATCTCTTTCTCTTGGCTCTGGCTCTTGGCTCTGGCTCTTGGCTCTGGGATCTTGGCTCTGGATCTTGGCTCTGGCTCTTCGCTCTGGCTCTCACGAGCTTCTCTCGGCCTCTACATGCCTCTGTAGTTCATTTGACTTCCAAGCGACTCTCAGCAACCTTCCAGCGACCTTCAGCCATTGTGCTCTCTGGTTCACTCAAACTCCAAGTGACAACAAAACTCTCTGCACTCTCTCAACCACCTTTTGCAATTGTGCGCTCTGTGGATTTGTAACACATTGGTTATAGTCCTCCATCCTGGAAAACTCGACTATTCACCACAAGAATCCGTTTACAATGGAAAGGAATCATCAGTGTGGGGAAACCTGATTGTTTTGCCTCCCTCTAGCCGTGACAGACAAATAACAAAAATACACAGGAAAACACCTCATGGAGCATTTAATCGGACTTCAAATATTATCGAATCACCTCTATAAACCCATCGGGTTCGACACTTATCGATATATCCATATCGCAAGTTGCATGGTGCATATAACAACCCTTTGTATTAGGGATCCACCGATTGTCCGATCTCCAATCACCTCGTTCGAATCCTGACCATTGATCTGCACACCCGATCCAATGGTCCACGTACAATCGCACATCGGCCCATTACTTTATCACATGTCGCAATGGCCTGAGGGTATTCCCTTTGGTTATGCCAATCATCGCCAATCACCGATATCGCACCTCGTGTATCGCATCGACAAGGTCTATGTCTCTGCTCCTCTGATCGTCGACCGCCCCGATCGCCGATTCAATTGCATATCGCTCTGCCTGGGGTCCCGATATCGGGTGCAGCCTACCTCTGACCCAATATATTGGAGATTGCTGATCGAGGGTCCTTTTGCCCTTGCATTAAGTCCTTCCCTTGGATTTTTCTGATGTGATTTCTTCAATGAGCCTTTTAGGCCATTTTCATAAGAATTTTCCTCCTTTTTCAAAGGACAAAGGCAATCTTCATTCTGCAATAACTTCATCATCCAAAGTCCATTTTAGCCCATTCAAGTTGCAGTATATTCAAAATGAGAAGATCTATGCAATGGGACTATTTCCAAGAGTATCCTTGGACTTTCATTTTCCTCTGTGAGGAACACTTTAGATTTAGAAGTCTATCTCAGATCCATTTTGGATCACACCTTCCCACTAAAAGAACTTTTGGTCTCTAAAATACTGGCATACTGATCTGAATAGTAAATGAGAGTACCTCACCCTCTTCTTTCAACCTCCATACACTTGCCTTGTATAGTGCCTCTGGTCCAAAGCCTTTGACCACTTTCCTTCCTGCATGTGCTAGTCCTCTTGGGAAGAATTGGTTTCCTCCTTGACTTCATGCAGACTCCTACTGAGAAGGTTACAAAAGGTAGTTTGAACTTCTCTTCCTTGATCATTGATCCAAGGTGGCTCAAACAAATGTGAAGTTACATCTACTTCACAAAATTTTCATTTGTACCTGTTTGGCATGCTGTCAACAACAACAGAAATACAAACAACAACTCGATGGCATAAACTCCTACTTCAACAAAAGAAATAGATTTCACATCTTGTGAACACCTCCATGTATTTACATCTACATACAAATGATGGACTAGATAACAAGCCAACAAAACATGTCTTTAAAACAATTGAACCTTCAAGTCAAGCATGTGGAAAAGACCTCAAGGATTCTTTTCAAAAGATGAAACACTTCATCATTATCTCCATCTTGGAGACCAAATCAACTTTTCTCAAGTAAATATTGCATTACATGCATGCCAAAGCAATCAACCCTTCATGTTAGTTACACATTCATGTTCAAATACAAGAAAATCTTCAACATTCGTGTGTTCATGCACAACATTCTCATGCATGCATTTCATCCTTCAACTTTTTCTTAAGCACACTGTAGTTTTGAAGCTGAAATGAAATGTAATGTTGCAGCGATAAAGTGAGTCTCCTGCTCAACTTTTTCCATTCACCTTCTTGGTAAAATCCTGCAACTTGCATTCCATTAACAAAGAAATGCAAATAGATGAAACTTGATATAATGCATCTTCAAAAGACATGCAACCTTAATTGGATAAGAACTCTAACCATTTCTTACCAACCCATTTCAAAGGTGCTACCTTTGTATGCACATCAGAATCAACATGTGAATCATCCTGAAACACATCATCTATGGAATCTTCCTTTCCATTTTTTCCATTTTCTCTTTCCACCTTCTTCAAGTTTCGTGGAAGCATGGTAGGATTCAAGGTCCAACACTTTTCAGCAATGTGCCATTGCTTATGGAAGTAGGTGCAACACATGTGCATCTTCTTGATAGCATGATTTGCTTTGTACAATGGACCTTTGGCTTATTGCTTCCTTTCCTTCGAAAGTTTCCTGTATGTGGCCATTCTCTTCCAACATCTAGAAATGTTATCGTTATCCAAACCACAAAAGGAACATGCAATTCTTTTCTCATACTTATATGGAAATTTACCATGCTAGACATAATCAAAAGGAATATGATAAGGACCAGATTAATTCCTTTCTATTTCACCTTTATTGCCTTCATGAGGAGGTGAATGAAATGAAGAAGTGGCTCCCTTTGGAATACCATCAGTCTCTTCAACGCTTTCAGAGTTTCCACAAATCTCTGGTTCAAGTGCATGCTTATGAACACCTGCATCCTGCAAATGATGTTTCAAGCTATTGCATTCTCAATGAATACAATCTTCGCACTCTTGAGGTAGAATACCTGAAATGAATCTCCTTCTTGGAACCGTTTCAATGGCCTTCATGGCAGATTTGGAACTTTCTCCATAAGAATGTCCATAGCCAAGACCCAAATACTTAGGAATTTCCTCAATGATTATTGGCTCAACAATACCCTATGCATGTTTTCCCAAGCCTTTTCCTTCATAGCCCATCTTGGACATTAACTTGGAACCTATGCCTCTGGTATGTTTTTCAAAAGAACCAATATAAGCACTCTTAGCAGAATTTGAAGACAAACAGGAATCATTTACCTCTTCCTCAAGCTGATACTTGACTAAGGCTTATTTGGCAACAAAGAGTTGTGTCTCCAACTCATGCATCATTTTCAGGTTCATATTTGAAATATGAAGTTGCCTCTCCATTTCCTGTAATTTGTCACAAAGCAACTGCTCCTCTTCCTCCATGGAATACAATTGATGTCTAAGTATGTTGCTCTTCCTTCCATGCTCATACATTTCTCTCACCATATCCATCATGGTGGACAAGTCTTGCTTCGTGTCTTCATCAAAGACGCTTGTGAGGAAAGAAGAATTTGAGGACTCACTTATAGAAGTTGTCATTATCTGAATGAACAAAAAAACTTCAAACAAGATAAAAAAGAGCTTATTCAAGCAACCTTTTGCAACAAATGTCTTGTGCTTCAAGGATTGCCTTGAGGTCCTTTGGGATAAGAAGAATGCCTTCAGCCCTTCTTCCTTTTTGTGGTCTCCTAGACTGAGCTATCAATAGCTTTCCCCGAACCTTTGCAAACTCGAACAATAGTCAGTTTACAAACACGCATGAAATCAACCTCTGACTATTTAAACACCTTTTCATACAAGCAATCTTCACTCTGTCAATCAAGCATTCTAATCTGATATCACCTTCTTTGAAAGTGGGGTTAATCAAACTTAAGCTTTGATACCACCTGATCTAAAAATAGGGCACTAAAGGCTTCTTGTCAACTTACAAGAACCTCTCCCACTTCCAAAGCTTAAATATTCCCAAGACTTTATGATTAACCGATTGCGGAATTAAAAAGTGCTTGAAAAATAGTTGTATGCTTATGTTTTCCTTTAACTGTTAAGTGCTTTAAGTTAATTTGCTTATGATGATACTTAAATACATATGACAGTAATAATGCAGCAAATAAACAAACACACATAACAACAATATTAATATGGAGTTCACCCAAAACTCTTGGGCTACGTCTCCTTGACCTTTAGTCAACTCGACTAGGCTCTCTAGGATTATGGCATAAGTTCTTTTACAAGCTCCATGCTCAAATCCATTGGATTACATAGAAACAATGGGCTTAGAACACCATCTTATCCCTGGCTATGAAGCTCTCAGGCTTTCTGGCTCTGTCTCTTGGCTTTGGTTCTTGGCTCTTAGCTCTGGTTCTTACTCTTGGCTCTTGCTCTTGACTTTGGCTCTTAGCTCTTGGCTCTGGCTCTGGCTCTTACCTCTTAGCTCTAGCTCTGGCTCTTGGCTCTGGCTCTTCGTCTTGGCTTTGGCTCTTAGTTCTGGCTCTTGGCTCTTGGCTCTTGGCTTTGGCTCTTGGCTCTGGCTCTTGGCTCTAGCTCTCACAAGATTCTTTTGGCATCTACGTGCCTCTGTAGTTCGATTGACTTCCAAGCGACTCTGGGCAACCTTCCAGTGACCTTCAACAGTTGTGCTTTCTATTTCACTCGACCTCCAAGTGACTCCAAAATTCTCTGCACTCTCTCTGCCATCTTCTGCATTATGCACTCTGTGCATTTGTAACACGTCAGTTATAGTCCTCCATCATGGAAAACCTCACTGTTCACCACAAGAATCCGTTTACAATGGAAATGAATCATCGGTGTGGGGAAACCCAATCGTTTTGCCTTCCTCTAGCCGTGATAGCCAAATAACGGAAATACACAGGAAAATGCCTCATGGAGTGTTTAATCGGACTTCAAATATTATTGAATCGCCTCTATAAACCCATCGGGTCCGACCCTTATCGGTATATCACTATCGTAAGTCACATTGTGCATGTGACAACCCTTTGTATCCAAGATTCGTTGATCGTCCAATCTCCGATCACCCCAATCGAATCTTGACCGTTGATCTGTGCCCCCGATCCAATGGTCTATGCCTAATCGCACATTGGCCCATTGCTTTATCGCATGTCACAACAACCTGGGGTATTGCCTTTGGTTATGTCGATTGCCGATATCGCACCTCGCGTATCGCATTGACGGGGGCTATGCCTCTGCTCCTCCGATCGTCAATCTTCGTGATCGTCGATTCAATTACATATCACTTTGCGTGGGGTCCTCATATCGGGTGCAACCTACCTCCGACCTGATATATCGAAGATCACTAATCGGGGGTCCTTTCGCCCTTGCGTTAAGTCCTTCCCTTGCCTTTTTCTAATGCTATTTCTTCAATGAGTCTTTTAGGCCATTTTCATAAGAATTTGCCTCCTTTTTCAAATGACAAAGACAATGTTGCTTCTGCGATAACTTCATCATACAAAGTCCATTTTAGCCCATTCAAGTTGTACTAGATTCAAAATGAGAAGATCTATGCAATGGGACTATTTCCAAGAGTATCCTTGAACTTTCATTTTCCTCTGTGAGGAGCACTTTAGACTTAGAAGTCTATCTTAGATCCATTTTGGATCAGAGGGAGACCTAGAAGACGAACCTAGATTGGGGCTATATCTAGCTTCTCCTACTTTCCATCGAAGAGGGGCATCCATAAATTGAAAAGGATAGGAAATGAATCACTTTTCTAAACCATTTTTTGTACCTTTTGGGCAGCAACTATATATTTGAAGCAAAAATGAGTCCAACCTCCGGCTAACAGAGACACCTCTGGAGGATATTTGACAACAGCCAATATTTTCTTGTTCGCCAATGCTTTTAGGGTTAAGGACCTGAATTTTCGACCCCTTACTTGCCCCACCTTGCATTTCTGGGACATTTCCTCAGTATTTTGAATAGTGACATTGAATTACAACACCAGAGAAAGGAGGAATTTGTTCATCTTCTTGACACTACGATGAATTTTCCTCTTCTTTGCTTTCTCAAACTCCTTTGAATCATAACTACTTATTTACAAGAGTGTTTCTCCTCGAAACCCCCAAGACCATTCAGGATGTTAGTTTGACCTTATTTCATCACTAGGGTAAGGCTCTCCTTCACTAGTTCACTGAAGGAGGCAAGGTTGATGAAAATTGAGATGAAAGATAGATATGAAAACAATCCAGAGAGGCTTCTAAGAGTAAGGAACCCCCACTATGTTAAAAAAAAATATGAAAACCCTAAGGAAGTCATAACACATTGTATGTCTTCCTCTAATCTCTAGGAGGATAGTGAAACTAAACTTGGTGCCAAAGAACCCAAAGAAGAGTTCTCCAACCCCTAACAAATATCCTCGAGCCTTGGGCTAGATGAAACTAGAAGACCTGAATAGTGCGTGGCTGGAGCAGGGATTAGGGCCTCCGAACCGCTAGATGGTTACCTATTGAATTACATCTTTTTTTCTAAATACCAAGTAGGCCTAGAAACTATGGTATGGTGAACTTCTAATTTGACTTCAAAATGTGAATAGATAAAATCATTTGGAATAACCCAAATTTGTTGAAAACCCCCCTCATCTAGTTCATAATCTACCAACTACTCCTCCTCCATGTGGGTCCAATAGTAAGAAATCAAAATCTCATATGAAAAGTATAGTTTGTTTCTTCAAAGGTTTATCATGGTGACCATCTCTGTACAAAATATATATCACATGGATAAAAAACTCATGTTTACCACTTAATATTATTTTTCATTTTTGACAAAGATATCAGAAGTTTTTCACTCTTTGTCAAAACTATGCCCTACTCTAGCCCAAAACTCCACAACCCTTTCTCTGCCTATAATTTTTCCACAGACCTCTAGGATTTCTCCACTGTTGAATTCTTTGCCCATGGTAAAGATGTTGTAAAGTCTTCTTTAGTATTTTTTCTTCGTCAAAATACAATAAAATTAAAAACATAAAATTAATAATTAAACCAATCTATACATATCTTAACTCTAGATCTACCAAGGGACACGAGGGAGGAATCAAATCTCTTGACGTGCAAACCTATTTAGATTTGATCCCTATAGGAAATTGGTAGATTTGAAGTTAAGATGAATCTGGACTGCCTTATACAATGGAAAAAATAAAAAACATGAAAAGATAAAGTGACTTGCAAACTCAACATGGTTTTCACCTTTATTTTGAAAAATATTAAAACATTTATAATATTTGAATAAATTTTTCAAAATTAAAGTATTTATTATATTCAAATATTTTTTTTTATATTATGATAAAAAAAATTGGCCCTTTCAATTAAAAGTCTTTGACTTATCATAAAATCATTTTCGTGCTCCATTTAAATTTTGAGAGGGTATTTTCATTGAGGATTAAGGAGAAAACAAAACACAAATAACATTTCGTTACCAAAATCGTAGAGCAGAGCTACATTAGGGGAACCTTAACACCCTCTCATCAATACTCATAGTGCATTGAAGAGTTTGACTCGAGAAAATATGACAAAGGGATTATTCAGTTTCAAGAAGAAGAAGAAGGCCCTTCCTCCTCCATCTGTTGAGGAGGTCTATGAGAAGGTAATCATTTAAGTAAGTATTTCATGTATAATGTAGCTACCATGGATAATGAGACATAGTAGTTGTGGTGGAATCCACTGTGTAACTTGAGATATATGAAAAGAGATCGATGTGATTAACGAAAAGATCATGAAATTGGATGTGGAGCTATGCATTTACAAAGAGTAGCTCAAGAAGACTCTACCCAACCCTTCTCAGTTCGATATCAAAGCACAGGAAATGTCTGTCGTTAAGAAGAAACAAAAATTGTATGTATATATGCTATCCATTTTGAACATTTGTGTGGGTATTACTATGTTTTGATCAAAGAAAACAAAATTATGCACAATTGAATTTTGATAATTTGAATACAAAATGTAGAATTGTGTGGTGCCTGAAGTGTTGTTTGGTGGGGGGAAATTTCTAACCAGCGAATTCAGTTTCAAACTGCTTTATGAATAGTCCTCACTTATTTATCAGTTATTCCCATCTCAACCATATCAATGTTATTTTCCAACATATATTATCATCATTTAGTCATGCAAATTGTTGTGCATAGGGTTTCCATGTTTCATTTTCTCAGTTGTCACTGTAGAGGCAACCATGCCCTCCTTTTTCCAAGCACATCTGGCTATAAATTTTTTCCCTATTGTTTATAAAAGGTGTCATTTGTTCGACTCTTTCTGAGAGCACTACTCACAAGTTAATTTAATGATATCCAACATCCCAGAGATTTAATGTCTTAGATTCTCATGGTTTTATTTTAGAGCCAAACATTTTGCAAAGATTCATCTTTTGGTGATCATCATGAAACCTCATTTAGAGAGTTTGTTATGCTCTTTTGGTTTTCTGTTTGCATTCTTGAATTTGAAGTTTCCTTTGAGTTTCCTTTAACTGTTCCGCACGTGAATTGTATTCAATTTCTTATTGTCCGTCCAAATACAGAATAACTCTAGATAAAAACCTGTTGATATATGACGTATTCAGTGTTGCTTTCTAACTTGTAATCCAAATGAATTAATGTGATAATCCATTGTATCAAGGAACATGGATTTGTGCTTTTGTTTCAAATGTTTTTCTTTTTACCACTATGAACGAAATGTTTTCAGATGCTTACTTTGAAATTTCTTATGCGTAGCATCTGATATTGATTTGTTTTTCCACTTTTGTCTGGGCCAGGATTATTTGGCAAATGGATCAACGGTTGGCATTGGATATGCTGCACTTTCAGAACACGTGCTTGTGGAGAGCGACCAAAGGTATGTTTTTTTCTCCTTATAATTCTTGTTTTAGTTTGATTCATATCATTACCACAAGAATAAACTATGTGGTATTTGAATGAATAGTTTTTTGTGTTTGTACCGAGAGATGTGAGACACTCTACATCCTGCTTAGGGTTGGGTGGGTTTGTCAATCATTTATTCACATGTAATGAAATTTAATCAATACTATATGTTAGGTCAGTCAAATATAATATCCCAGATCATCTAATTCTGGTTTCGATAGGCTCAATATTGCATATCTTGAGTTTAGAGAAATGATTGATGTATTGAATATTGAAATTTGAGATTTTCAACCTCGAGCTTTGGAACATTGATGTGCATATCATACATAATTTTAGATGTGTCTATGCTAGTGTATATTGATTTCCATTTTGATATTTGTATAATTAATATCATTTTTTGTGGAGTTGACTTTGTTTAGTTTGGAGGCTTTGCAGGTTTTTGTCATTTGGGTCAGAAATGAAAGTGTGCATTTTGATATGCAATTTCATCTTGCTTTGCATCTTTCTTACTCTTTGATGTTATTTATCTGTGGGAAGCATAAATATTGAATGGATTTAATGAATTCCATTGGGTTCTTAGTCCATTTCCCATTTGTGGATGTCTTACTGGATCTTCCTAACATATTTTATAATATTCTACAATATTTTGCTATGTAGTATTTAACTCAAGATATCAGACTTCATATCATTAGCTTTAACACAATAATTACTGAGGGTCATCTAAAAGTAAAATTAAAGAGACAAACAATTACACATCATCCCCACATTGAATACAAGATATACCATATGAAACCTAAACGAAACCAACTTGAAGTAGATGCCTATGCTTTGCTCTCTTCTTCTGAGGATGAAAAGTGAATACAAAGAAAGGGGTAATCACACTAGCCAAATGTGGATGCTACAAGATTTTATTCTTCCTATGCCATGCTTCAATATCCCATAACTATGAACATAATATTGAAACATAACTATGAACTAGATATAAATGTAGAGAACATAAAGAAACACAACTTGAGTCGTTTATAGAGAGATGAAGTTACATGGTCACTAAGTGTTGTGATTTTTCTTATAACATGGTCACTCAGTGTTGTGGTTAGTACTAAGCTTTGCCTTATTTGATTCATGAAGGTGCTTTAAACCTCAAAAGAGATTTGATGGCACCAAAGTTGAGTGTGTCTCCCCACCACTACCAAGGGGAACTTGCATAGGTTTATTTTCTTTCAATTGAGCCATTTTTTTTTGGAGCACGTATGCTTCCCTTTATTACTTACAATCCTTTGGGATTTTTCTTAAGTCCATTGGATGTAGAAGAGGTTGGTGAAGATGAATATGTTACTTGGAGGTGTACAATTTGTTGGCATGATCTACATCTAAATGTCGTGCTTTCAATGTCTAACATTTTGGTAAAAGCGAGATCAACCCATTATATGAGGATCTAGTTGGGAAACTCACAACTTAAGTTGAGTGCTTCAAAAATGTGGGTAAAGGTGTTAATCCCTATGTCAAGATGATCTCCATTAACTTTAATAAAATGATACTTGGAGTTCCTAATAGTTGCAAGAAAAATAGGATACCATAAGTTAAGAGGAGGTTTGGAACTCTTATCTATACTGGGGTTGATGTAATAATCATGGTGTTTGGATTAAACTTTCAGAACTAGGGATGAAAGGAGAGGTTCACGTTTCCCTACAAAAAGGTCGTAGGTTGAAAACATTTTTTCTATCGACCATGGCCTTAAAAATTGCATTGAACACATGGAATGGAGGAAGAGCTCATTTTTGGTAATCTAGGTTTAATTTTTCCACCCATGAAGCTTTGTTGTAGATGGAAAAATACCATTCAAAAAACAAAGAGTGGTATCCCTTCAATACAAAACATTGTGGGCATATACTTATGGATCTAGCACTTCAAGTTCCAACACTGGAATGTCCTTTGATTTCTCTAATATGAAGGAAAGATTGATGGGTTCCTTCGTCTTTAAGGGAATATAAATCCTAGGCTTCACCTCATCCTTGAATCGATGGGATTGGGAGGAGGAGGGAATATTTTTCATAGGGATCCTCCAAGAAGGCTTGAAACCAAAAGCATGATAACATCCTTTCTTATGCCAAAATCGATGGGAAATAAACTATTAAGGAGTTTCCTTCTTGCATAGAGTCGTTTATAATGGCTTGGAGGGAACACTCCCTTTGTTTTATCTATGAATTCAATATAGAGATTGATGTAGGAAAACCCTGCTATTACCTACAGTATATATATTGAAATGCATAAATCATTTTTCCCCAGGAATTAATATGAGGTCTACTTGGTCAAATCCTCATTAGATAATGGTTAAGGCCCCTTTTATTCATTTTCAGTGGAATGATTTATCAACCTCTATGGAAACAATTCCATAAACTAACTACAGTTCATGCCCATCATCAATCCTTTCAATCGGGAGTTAATGACTCCTATAATTATTTATTAATCATTAATATCTACACTCTTTATACATCCACTTTCATTAAGCTTTCCATAAGCCTTCGTTAAACCATAATGCCGCACATATATAACCTTATGCACTCTTTATCCATTGGTTATATTGGACTTAACCACAAATCTATCTATCGGCATTAATTCTATCATGATTATCATACAATGGAAATATTGACAAAAATATGCGTAACCATGCCTTTCTGCCTTTTCTTTGCCTTTGCACATTTCTCAATGCATGCCTTATCATAATCGCAATCGCAATTCTCTATGGGTCACACTATCACATGTTCCTCCATTACATCCGATATGTGATAACACAATGGATTTAAAACTACAATAAACTATGTCCATTACCTTCTTGGGTCTGCTCTCATCACACTTCGCAATGTCGCATATCGCAATTGCTTAGGGCCCGGTACATTAGCATGGAATATTTGCAAGGTGATCAAATCTTCAATCACATCGGATATCGCATATCGCACACCGCACTTGCCTGATTAATACCACTCATCAACATGTTGCATATCACAAGGGTTAAGGGTCATGGCACATCTACTATGGAATACTTGCGATGCAATATTTAACAGTAGTCCTCCATCGTTGATCTGAGCACTTGATCCAATGGTTAACAATGAGATCTCATTTTGCAATCACAACTCACTTAAGGTTGGGGTTCATTACTCCTACAATATGTTGCGATGTGATATTGCTTCCTCCATTTACTGCGGCTTAATCCTGGATATTGATCTATGAGATCCAACGGCTACTGTGCATTAATGCTTCACTTCTCCACTCTTCTCTTCACTTGAGTTTTATGCCATTCCTTCAATGGTTCACTATGGTTTCGGTTATTTCATGATTAACCTATGTTTCCACATCTTAATCCCGGTATGAGGATTCTTAAGGGCTCTCTCACACTAGTTAAGATCATTTCACCCATTCGACCTAAAGACCTATAATTCAATATACTAGTATGCCCTTTGAACACTCCCTTTAATGAGTCAATTCTAGTTCTACTACCCCTATTTGACTCCATATCCCAACGGTCCAAAGATATCATTTTATCCATATGTTTTAAGGGTTCGAGCATCCAACCTTCAATACAAATCCAAAATCCCCTGAACTTTAAGAACTAGGCTAAACTCCCAGCAAAGGAAGCTAAATCATATAGAGAGAGAGCCCTCTCTGAGTCATAGGTTGGCTAGAGCCTATACTTAAAAGATTGGTTTGTGGTTACCTTGATCATTTCCTTCTTCTGATAACATCTATGGAAAAATTCTGAGTGATAACAAGACATTTCAAACTTCAAGGAAAACGGTTATAGGGTTTTTCATAACAGAATACCTAAATAGAATGTATCATGTACCAAACCCACAAAAGGTTTATGTTAAAGAATTTCTTGAGAAATTCATAGGAAAAAATGATGTGCCATGAGAGCCAATTAAGCAATGGAGGTCAAATTGAAACAAGCATAAGCATGATAAATCACGTATGTATTCTATATCGTCTCGCATTGCTCCATACTCATATATCACAATTATGATGTGTAGATTATTTGGTTATGCCGATACAACTAAGTTATCTATTGAGTGGATTTCCCTGATTGATGTTGTTGTAAATTCTTTTATAATGGATTGGGGAACTATCCTATACAATAATATTTCTTCACAAATCCTAGAGTTTAGACAATACTGGTACGTCACCACTAGAAAAATCCCTCCATTTTTCATGAGAGCCAAAATTATGGATGCAGTATATTGCACTACAAATTTCCCAACCATGGGATGGAAATGGACTATTCAAGATCACACTCCCATCCATATATACCATAAAATCCTATGGGAATCCAATTTCCAAACCCATTTCTATCAAATTTGTCAAGGATTTATGCTACCCATCCAGAAAGCCATTTTTGATGAAAGGGCCTCAGGATTGTTTAATGAGGCCGAAATTGATATTTTAACAATAAGTAGGTGTTTTGGGGAAGAATTGTTTACTTATCTCTGAGTGTATGGAACCCCAGCACCTCTCCATGTTCTTCCAGGGTATGTACCACATAAACCACTTGCTAAACAAATTTCATACCAAACTATAGGGGATGGGTTAATCATGACCCTAAAAGAATATAAGAAGTCTCTTTGGCCTTCCTTTCCCCCCTAATGCAGAGTTTATGCATTACAAGATTTCTAGCATGCTACGCTTGAAATAGATCACATTACATGTTTAAAACTTGCCACCATTCCTCACAAATAGTTTTACCCTAACAAGGTTGCATAAAATTTCACTTCCCAAGTGATAATTAGATAGTTCAACCACGAGGATGATGATTTTGATGACTTGTTTGAATCTGCTGAGTTGTTTTCACAAGTGTAACATTTTACTACTCTGAAATTGGATCCACAAAATCTAGCTCAATTCCACTAGTATAGGAGGAAAAGGCTATAAAAAGTCCCTTTGGATCTATTAAATTTGCCTCAGCCAATTTTTCAAGAGGAGGATGGTTCATATCGAGATTCAGAAAAGGGCTCAGAACACAATTCCAATCATAATTTAGAGAAGAAACCAAAACAAGGTTTCAAGCATACTTCAGGGAAGAAATCAGCACAAGGCTCAGAACATAGTTCAGAGCATGATTCAGAACAGGGCTCAAATCACAATCCAACAAAGAGTCCAAAAAAGGAAATTGAGAAGGAAACAAGAAAAACCTCCAACGAGAAAGAAGTCGAAGATGTATCCACTAAATTACATACAGATGAATCACCTTTCAAGAACCATATGGATGAGGCATGGAAATAGTTTGATTAGAAAATTAGAGGAAAACAAGGGGAAAGATATGTTGAAATGGAAACAACATTCAACACTCCACAAAACACTGGATAGAGCTTGTTATTGAAAGGGCCACTGATAAAAATATCACCATGGAGGAAGTTGAGATCATCCTAGCCTTCCCTTCATAAAAAATTATTCTCAGGGTAGAAGAAATTCCTCCTCTTGATGCCTTTTACAGTCCCAAGAATCAGGTTGTAGTTAAATGACAAAGGAAAAGGAGGAGAACATAACAATCATCAACAATAATTGCCGATAATGAATCTATGGATGTAGTATGGAAGGATTTCCCCATGGATCCTTTAGATAATTTGACAAAACTATCACAGTTTACTGGTGCTTATGCATCTGCTACTATTGACAAGGAAACTAGTAAGAGAGAAAGAGGAGAAAATCCAGTAGATAGAGAAGTAGTTGGAAGAAGAAAGACATAATGTTGATCATCAAATGAAGAGTCAAATTTCCCAATTACAATAGAGCTTTGACTAATTAAAGATTCAATCTCAAACAGAAATGAGTGCTCTCATGCACACTGAGGTATCTCAATTGCAATGGAAGATTTGGCATGCTAAAAACATTAGGGAAAGAGATTTCAAGAGGGAAATTATGCCTTTCTATATGGTTCTAGGTTCAAATAATTTAAAATAAAATTGATGAGAAGGTAGAGGGGTTCTTATATAGTATAAAATTGTTAGGAGAATGGATCTATCCAAATAAGAACAATTGATGAAGAAGGAATTCCATTGCTTGTTATGGTTACAGGTTAAAATTGTACAAGAAACCTCTGTTAAAGGAGGAGTTTAACAACTCAATAACAAAAGAGATGAATGTAATTGAGAGGCTTACAACTCTCAGTTTAGCTATCCTTTGATTATCAAAAGAAGGAAAAAAAATAGAAAGGAAAAAGGAAAAATAAAAGGGCTTAGGTGAAAACCTCTATGAGGGACCTAAGGTCAACTCTAGTGCTAAAAATATCCATTGAGGAACCTAGGGTAGGCATGTAGGATGAAAGCCTCCTTTGATGCAACCTACAGGTCTCAAAAAAAAGGGAGAAAAGAAGCACAAAAAAAACAAGAGAAAAGTTGAAAAAGGAAAAACAAAAGAAGGATAAGTAAGGGAACCCGTACATTAGTTTTACTAAAAATGTTTTGTAGGGTTCTAGTCATGGTCAAATGGAAAACATCCAAAGGAAGTAGCCTCCATTTTCCTCTTCTCCACCTGCAAAGGTAGTTATCTACATGTCCTTCATCATTTCATCCATCTCCCCAAGATCCTGTCGCTCAATTTTTCCTCAATCCTAAAGTTCTACAAGATTGTCTTGAACTACTACAGGATTTACCAGAATTTCTACAAGATTGTAATTGACATAGAGAAAGTGTTCAAATTTTATGATTTCCTTGGGGAAATGAAAAAGGAATTCCACCACACCACCATCATCCATCCTCCACATCATTTATCCACTTCTCCATCCAAAAACCCATTTTCATCCCTTATTCCACAATTTTCATGAGCACCAAATTTTCTAGTCCATATCCATGAGCTCACCATGAATTACGAGAGCTTTTGAACGCATCACATGAAGGCTATTGTGATCTTGGAAGGGTCTGTGTAAATTCTACAGGAAATAATACAACCATGTAGCACCCTTCACAAACCCTACAGAACCATAGTGATCCACACTTGACAATACCAAAATGAATACTTAGCCATCCTGAACCATGGAAGGACCATCTCTATGATCTTGGGCAACCACACAACTCTTTGAGGAGATGCTACAGGGTCATTTTTCATCTCCAAAAATATCATATCGATCCACCATTTGAATAACCTACATCAACAAACTTCATTCAATGAGGCACCTATCAAAAAATACCTACAAAAATATTTGGTTCGAAAGAAGTACTAGAACATGAAGAAAATAGCATAGAAAATAACACATCCAGAGACCAACATATCAATCACTATCTGGAAGTAGCATATAGGCATCGAAATAGCTCGAGACCATCAGGTAGGCACAAGTATGACACTCATCACCTCTTCCTTTAAGTGCATTGTAGCTAGAAAATGCTTTTAATGTATGAGGAATGTATTTTTAGAGGCCTGACGCAGCCAATTGACTTGGCCACCCTCGAACAATTAAAGTGTTGTTAACTTCCTCATCCATGCAACATGGAAAAAGATAAAAACGAGAGTGTGATAATTACGAGGTTTGGTGCCAACCATCTATAAGAGGGAATACATAGGTGGTAGGTGGGGTCTAACTCACACAACATGTTGATCGCACTAAAAGGAGAAGCCCAAATCTCATTTTTACCAATAATATCATTCCTAAAATGGTAAGAGATGCCCACTAAGATGACAAGATTTGAGCTAGCTATGACCAAGGGTCCCCTATGGTGCTATTGAAAATCTACAAGGTTGAATAGCAGGTGCTATAGGATTGTGGTAAATTGCTACAAGTTTACGTGTTATAAGATCGGGTTGAGAGGTGAAATAAGGTTAGAGTTGATGATAATATTCCTCCAAATCCCCACAAACATAACGAAATATCATAGGGAAGGGTAAGTAGTGAATTTTCCTCACCTTCCATGAACAAAAAGTAAGATGATTTTTTAAAATTCTTCCTTTACAGACATCCTGTAGAAAACCCTTACAGGTTGAATTTTTTCTTCAAAAACCCTTTTTTCATATGAGGGAAGAAATGTAGAAACAAAGTTAAGCTGCTTTGAATTTGGCATGTAATTTTCCTCCCTCTGGTTAGAAGAAGAACACCAACCCTCTCACCTCAATCTTGAAACCCTAGGCCACTCATAAAATGACAATTGAAAAAATGATCTTTGAGAAAACTTGAGGAAGTTGCATTAGAAAACGTGCGAGGGTATTTTAATAGAAGGTAGCCCACAAACAAAAAAATAATATGTAGAAATTCCTTATAGATTCAAACTACTTATGTAATTTTCTAAAATAAAAGACTTGAATGTACTCTACTCATCAATAGAAATAATTAAACGATCGTGAAATCACGAAACATACAAGAGAAAAAAATTAAATCACAATATTAAACAATGATTTCCTAGGGAAATCCATAGCTAAAATCCCTTTCTGTCTATATATTTCATTAATTAGAAAATATGAGAAGATTACAATGCGTTGCTCAATCCTGAGCAACCTCTACCCTATTTCTATCTGTCTCACTTCTTTGTAGACAAGCCTGGGCCAATACTTAACCAAATTTTGGCTTTCCCTAGTACCTATTTCCTTGCAATGTTTCCTTGTGAATAAGCCCCTATTAATTAGGGAAATTCCTCAATTGCAATTTTGCAATCCATCATAGGCCTTCCTCTGACTGCAAGCACCACCTATACAATTTAGATAATTATAAAACTCATAGTACATTGTTCCTAAACTCTAATCTCAACTAGGTAAATATGATATCTAACATGCATGATTTATTTATTAGTGAATCATCAGTTAACTAGTTGATCACTATAGGCAAAACCACACTACCTGACCTCCCACATGTTCCTCCAATAGTTGGAACTATTTTAATCGAATTTAACTCAGTTAAATAGAATTAATTAATTACAATTCAAAATAAACTCAACCATGGCTCCTATAATGTAGGAGACACTCTACATGACTCAAGTTAGACCCTCAACTCAAATTAACTAAGAAAAATAAGTTGAATTAACTTGGTTAACTAATAATATTTGTCATGTTATGTGTAATTAAAATTTATTCCTAATTTAATTCAAGGACAAAATTAAATTAGGATTTTCTTGTTGCATTTTCAACACTCCCTCTCAAAAGGAAAGAGATTATCTATTACTCTAATCCTTCATCCATGAAAGTCAAATTTTCATCTTGACAATACCGTTGTGAAAATATGTGCATCCTATTCCTCTGTAGGAATGTACTCCAACAACATGATTCTCCTCTATACACAATATCATAGATGGTGACATTGGTTGTCGATATGCTTGGATCAATCATGAAAAACTAGATTCTCAAAGAGTTTGATACAAATATGATTGTCACAGTAAATCATTGACAGCTCTGTCTGCTGACCAAATAACCCAACAAGGATCTTCCTCATCCGGATAGCTTCACAATCTGCTTGACTAGCAACTAGGTACTTTGCTTTTGCCAAACTGAGTGCAATTGATCTCTACTTCTTGTGGTACCAAAGAACTATTGATGACCCAATACTAAAAATTCCCCCTGATGTGCTCTACCTTTCAGATGGACTCACTTCCCAACCTGCAATGGTGAAGCCTTTAAGCTTGACTCCCTTTGTCTCACTGTACCAAAGACCAAACTAGGTGGATCCTGTGAGGTATCTAAACACGTGTTTAGCTTCCTTGCAATATGGTTTGGTTGGTTTAACCGATACTTGAATAAGCTGGTTAATTGCAAAACGTATGTCTATTCATGTGTTCACCAAATACATGAGTGAAACCACAAGATTCCTGTAAATAGTAGCCTCGACTACTTTGCCTGAAGTAGCATCTTCCTTCCTCCAATTTCCTACTAGAGGAGTCTCTATTGGTTTGCTGCTCTCGATGTTGAACTTCTTCAATATCTTGTTGTCATACTTTACCTGAGAGACAAACAGTTCCTCATACCCTTTCCATACTTCCATACCAAGTAAATAATTCACGAGCCCAAGGTCCTTCATCTAGAATTCTCTTGCAAGATCCTCTTTGCAGGATTTTACTAGCTTCTCATCACTTGTTAGAATTAAATCAACATATAATATTATAAAAAAAAATTTGTCTTCAACCACAATATGGTTAAGGTTTGCATCTACTTCACTTTTGGTGAATCTCAATTTCTTGAAATAACTATCAATCCTGGTGTACCAAGCATGTGGTTCTTGTTTCAATCCATACAATGCCTTCTTGAGTCTACACATGTGAATATCTATGGAAGGTCTCAAATAATTTTGGTTGCTAAATGTAAACCTATTCCTCAATCACTCCATTGAAGAATGATGTCTTCACATCCATCTGATGTATCTTCCATCCCATCTGGGCTGAAAGTGCTAGAATAGATCTGATTGAAGAGTGGCTTTCTACTGGAGAAAAGGTCTCCTTGTAATCAATTCCCTCCACATGAGAGAACCCTCCGGCCACAAATATCACCTTTTTTTTCTCCACACTCCCATATTCTACTTTATTTACATTGTAAAGCAATCTGGAACTCACCACTAACTTCTCTGCTGGTCTTGGCATCACTTCCCAAACACTATTTATGATAATGGATTCATACTCCTCTACCATGGCATCAACCCATACTGATTGCTGCACTGCTACCTCGAATGAGGATGGCTCAATCTCTACACTCTATTAGATCCATTAATGTCATCAGAGCCATGTAGTAAGTGTACTGATATGGTGACCTCCTCTACCTATGTTATAATGTGGGTGCTCCCACATTCTCTCTAGCATCATGAATTAATATATTAGCTTTCCTGGTGTGCTTCCTTCCATCTCTAAAAATATTTGAATTAGTTGGTTCTTCCACTCTTTGCTCCTTTACATGTGGCTTCTCCACATCATCCCGAGGTTCTTCCTTTGGAGATAAAAGATCCTCATTTGCATGTAACTGAATCTTCCGCTTAAAGGAACATCACATGGCCTTCTCTTCATTGAACTTCGCATCTCTACAGACCACTGTCATCTTGTGAGATGGGAGGTACACCTAATAGTTCTGAGATGTATTGGTGGACACCAAAAATATGCCCAACTTAGGTGTTGGCTCTAGCTTTTTCCTTGCATCCTTGTTAACTTGAAAATAAACTGATGAACCAAAGATATTGAAGTGTGCCACATATGGTTTCCAACTTAAAAAACCTTCTTCGGGTGTACTCATCCCAAGAATCCGATGAGGATTTCTGTTTTTCACGTATACAACTTTGTTTCATGCTTCAGTGCACAAGTGCAATGGTAAGCCCTAATCTTGTAACATTTCCTGTGTAGCTCACACAATACTTTTGTTCTTTCTTTCCACCACTCCATTCTGTTGTGGTTTATGGGGTGCTATTAACACCCATATAATTCATTTTGATGCACAAAAGTTATTAAATTCATTTGACACATATTGTTCTTCATTATCGCTCCTAAGAGTCTTCACTATCTTGCTAGTGTGTTTCTTAGCAAGTGCTTCAAATTCACAAAATTTAGAGAAAGTATGATCTTTCTTTTGCATGAACAAAATACAACACTTATGTGAGAAATTATCTACAAATATTACATAATGCCTCTTCTTGGCCATGGAGGCTATCAAGAACGGTCCACACACAACTGAGCGAACTCTTTCAAGGATTGCTTGTGCTCTATTGTACTTATCATGAAAGGTGGTTTTGGTGTACTTCTCTAATGTAGACCCTTTGCATGCATCTCTGTTCTCTAGTGTGCCCTTGGAAATTACTATAGAAATATACTACATGAATTTCAAAGCTCCATGGTGCAGTGACCCAATATTCTATGCCACAATTAATTGATGTCTCAGCTTTGCACCTTCTCTGTTTTTGTGCTAAAAGATGAACAATCTTCTACATCAAATTTATAGAGGTTCTTCCCCTGAATATCAGTCTGCTTCACTTGTCGTGAGGCTATGTGATGAAGGAAAGACTTTCCTTTGCTAAATATCACATTGTAGCCACAGTCCTCCAACGTAGAAATTGAACCCGAATTCTTCTTCAGACCTGGAACATACATGACATATTTTAATGTGAGAGGAGAGCCAAAATCCCTCTTAAAAGTAATAGTACCAATTCTAGTCGAGCTATACCTTCCATAATCTCTAATTTCGATGTGCATCTGGATGTTCTTATCCACCAAGTCACTGAATAATTAATTGTTTCTAGTCATATGGAATGAGGCTCCACTAGCCATCACCGATGTTGTCATGCAAACGGTGAGGGTGAAATCCAACTCAAATTTTGAAGCAAGAGCTTCACCTTCTACTCCTCTTGAGGGCTTATTTGTGACATTCTTGTTCGGACACTTCATGGCATAGTGTCTTGGCTCATGACAGTGAAAACATTTTATCTTCGACAAGTTCTTCTTCTTCTCGCCCTGACTGGAGTTTGATTTGGAATGGGCTGAATTCCCTTTCCCTTTCTTTTCCTTTCTAGCTAAGGCATAGTTCTCCTCCTCACCATTCATGGATGAATCTTTGGTGTTCCGCTGAATCTCTTCTTGGACTAATTCGGACCACAAATGCTCCCACTATGGTGGCTTCTCCCTCCCATTTACTGAATCCTAGTAGTTGTGCTAGCTTTTGGGAAGGCCTAGAAGTGTTAGGCTAGCTATATCATATTCAACAACTAGCATAGAAACACTTCCAAGCTCATCCTGATATTGGATGAAGTTGGTCAACTACTTTGGTATTGTTTTTCCCTTCTCCATCTTGATTTTCACAAGCTTGTCCTTCAGTACCAACTTCCTATGGTCACTTTTGTTTTGAAACAAGTATGTCAAGGCCTTCCACATTTCATATGGAGTCTCCTTACTGTGAAGGTTCGATACAATATGACCTTGAACTCCTTCTAGGATAATTCTTCTCGCCTTTTCAACACATTTTATCCACTCCCAAATCTTGAGCATCATTTGCTAGATGCTTATGAATATATTTTTCTATGAATTCCTTAAGCCCATTGTCTTCTAACACTGCCTCCATCCTGTCCTTCCAAGAAGTATAGTTTGGACTAGCCTCAAGGGAATATTCACGTCTCAATCTGTAGAATGAAATCATGTTGACTTCGAAGAATGATACTACAAATTCGATTTCACTTGCAAAAGATAAACTCATATTCTCCTCTTCTAGAGTGATTTATGCTCTAATACCGTGTAGAAATTCCTTGTATATTCAGACTGCTTATGTAATTTTCTAAAACAAAAGACTTGAATATACTCTACTCATTAGTGGAAATAATTAAATGATTTGTAAATCATGAAGCATACAAGAGAAATAATTCAATAAACAAATTACAAAATGATTTCCTGGGGAAAGCAACAACTAAAAACCCCTATTATATGTATATTGCATTATTCAGAAAATATGAAAAGATTACAAATTCTTTACTCAAGCCCGAGCAACCTCTGCACTATCTCTATCTATCTCACTATTTTCTAGATAACCCCAAGCCAACACTTAACCAAATTTTGGTTTGTCCAAGTCCCTATTTCCTTGCATTTTTTCCTTGGGAATTAGCCCCTATTAAATAGGGGAATTCCTCAATACAAATTACACAATCCATCATAGGTGTTCCTCTAAATGCATGCATCACCTGTACAATTTAGATGATTATACAACTGATAGTACATTGTCCCTGAACTCCAATATCAATTGGGTAACTCTCAGATCCGACATGCATGAGTTATTTACGAGTGAATCATCAGTTAACTGGTTGATCAATATAGGAAACACCACACCACTAGACCTCCCACTAATTCTTCCAATAGTTGGAACCCATTTAACTAAATTTAACTTAATTAAACTGAATTAATTAATTACAACTCCAAATAAAATCAACCAAGTCTGATGTAATGTAGGAGACACTCTACATGACTCAAGTTAGACCCTTAACTCAAACTAACTCAGCCAACTAAGTCAAATTAACTTAGTTAACTAATAGAAGTTGTCATGTGATGTGGAATTAAAATTTTTTCCTAAGGAAAAAATTAAATTAGGATTTTCTTGTTTCATTTTCAGGATAATCCACCAACATCCTTTTGTTAGAGACATCACCATAAGCTACCGGTGGATGGGTTTTTTCGAGAATCTCAAGGGGTATGATGATGAAATAACCCAAGAAGTTTCCATTTCCCTTTGCTCTCGGAGGCAAGATAATGCCACCACTGTTATAAGAGGACTTATCATCCATTTGAATGCAGAACCAATTTGAATATTGACCAAAAGGCCTCTAGGATTTAGGTGGGGAAAGGAGGACAGGACAAAAGTCATTACAACTAAGAATAATTTCTTCCTCCCTGAAGAGAAGCTAGTTTAAGAATATAATGGAGCTAGAAAGGAGATCCTTCCTTACCCATGGGATGAATTAGTTTATCACATCCTAAAATACATATATTGTGAAGGAAGGTTAACTGTTGTGTATGCCTATAACTTTAGTCTACTCTATGATCTGGGGTTGAAGACAAAAATGCCCATTCCAGGCAAGCTCATTATTCCCCACTTTCTCCTTTAGTCGATGATAGAAATGAGCTAGAGGGTGAGAGAAGGAAAGAACCAATACATTTCTCATCAATAACCCTATGTTATGGACTGATTTTTTAGACATGGATAGGGAGGCCATCATTTAGAATCAAAACCAACCATTGAAATAACATGAAGAGACCACCAAAGATAATGTTGCTAAAGAAGAATTTGAATAGAAGAAAGAATAAATTGAAGAAGGAAAACAAGAGCAACAAGTAATCCTCTCAGAAGGGAATGCAGAATAAGAGGTAGTTGCCACCGCCTCTTAGAAGGGAATGCAGAATAAGAGGTGGTTGCCACCCTGGCTGCCCTTAGCACACCCATCAAAATCAAAAGAAGGTAGTCCAATCAAGTCCCTTTATATTTCAAAAGAAGGAGGAGCACTAGGATCATACAAGGGAAGCCTAAAAATCCTTCAGTAATCCCAATCACAATTGAGGGATTTGTCAGCAACCAAGGAGGAGAGTTGGGACAAGGAAAAGGGAAAATTGAGGAAATCACCTCCCTCAAAGCCATGGGAAGGAAGCCTCATTAGGGGAATTTTGAGGTCTAAAATGGGCATGCTAAGGAGATTATAAAACAAAAGTGGAAATAATAAAATAAGATTAGATGACATCATCAAATTTTAGAGGAAAAAGGAAAAAACTATTTTTCAACTCATATTTTCAACTTCTCTGCTTATGGATTTACTCAAATTTCATGCAGCAACACTTGTTGGATGCATAATTTGTTTCCTCATCCAAGGAGTACCCATTTTGCATACTTTTGATTGACCCTACTACACAAAAAATGAGAAATGCATGAAAAAAGTGATTGCAATCACATTTTTTCATGTATTTCTCATTTTTCATGTAGCAAGGTCCATCGAAAGTATGCAACATGGGTACTCCTGGGATGAGGAATCAAATTATGCATCGAACGAGTGTTGCTACATGAAATTTGAGTAAAACATTATTGAGATAAGTTTTACGAGTTGAAAACGTAGTTTTATTATTTTATTATTTTTACTTTTACACTCCAAAAATGGTGAATCATCCCCCGTGGTTGACATCATCATCTTGAATCCCGTTGGGTTTTATAAAGTTTATTTTGCTTATACATTTTTCTTAGGAGGCACATCTTAGACCTCAAAATTCCCCTAATGTTAGACATCCCAAAGAAGGCCAAACACTAGGGCAACCAAACAACTACAAGTAGAAATGTCCCAACTATAGGAAGATACATGATTGCTATATGAAGGGGAAACTTGCCTATAGGATAGGGAGACAATGCTATAGGAAATAGAACCATCACCTCCATAGGGGGAACAAGGACCACAAGAACATGAAGAGCCTAATTAATATCCTAATCTTTGTTCCTATTACAAGTTTTATACAGAGGGAGGAATCATACCTAAAACATTTACAATCCCCATCCTATTTGAGCTAGAAAAGGAGAGAATTCGAACCCACTAGTGGATGCACATTTCCAATTTAAATAAATTTTAGGATGTAGGCCTCATGGAAGAGAAGGTTAAGAAGATGGGGGAAGAAATGGATGACCTAAGATTCAAAAAGTCAATCATGAGGGAGCAACTGCAATTAGAAAATGGGAAGTTGAGAGAGAAGCTACAAGAGAAGGAAGCACAACTTTCCACCATGGAAATCTTGGCCATGGAGGAAATCCAATGCATACAACCATCCAAATCATATGCAATATTCCTCAAATAAAAATGGATGGAATTTCAAATTAAAACTTTGGCACAATACGATACTTTACCATGTCAAAACTATAGGAAGTTTATTGATTTTTTCCAACATGTCAACATTGAATATAGCGTCAAATTAGTTGAGTTCTATATGCACAATATGATCCTCATAAACATGAACTTATGGGACCCTAATTCAAGGTTTGCAGATGCACAACTAATGGCCCTAGCCTCTTGGCTTTATTATAGACATTTTTGGGCACTGTAACCCCAATCATAAATGTACATAAACTGAGGGCTCCTAAGTCCCTAAAAGTGTTGCTTCACTACCTAAAGGAACAAGATCAGTTGATTACATCATCTCCCAGAAGTTCTCCACTAAGCAACTGCTCAGAAATGGTCAAAACTGGACCATATTGAATACCCAGTGCAGAGGGTATGATGCATATCACCTTCCCAGTGTAAAGGGTGCCATGCATACTGGATGACCCCTCTGTAGGGTGCGATGGGCGAGAATGGACAAATAGAAGAGACAGTTTGCGAGGTGGAAGATCATAGAATCTTCCAGAAGCTTCCCCTCTGACACTTGCCTCTTTGTTTTCGACCAGGGATGAGTAAGATATCATCACTCTCCAAGTGGAATCAAGAACTGTCGAAGAGAGGACACTAATCAAGACCCCAGAAGATGATTCACCCCCTACAATCATCTATATATGGATCCCTCATCACAGAGATCCAGAGGCTGGAATCTTGTATCTTATAGAGAAGTGTTGTTGGTTTTCTGGTGAAACTTCATAGTGTTGGGTGATCTAAGCTTTACTTGAGGTGAAGAAGGGCTTTCTTGCTGGAGGATGATGCTGGGTCAGAACAATTTTCCTATTCTTGATATTAATAAAGCTATTCAAGTTTTCCTCCACATTCATGTATGTTTGATTGTATATGCATTTCTATGGTTAATACATATTTGGTCTTGTGTTATTTATGAATATAGATCTCTGTTCTTCGACAGTATTATGCTGTTTTGATTCCACAGGTGCTCTTTGAAGCTGGGCAGATGAAGAAGAAGTGGCAAACATCTATCAGGAAGGAGAGGAATCAAGCAAGGAACCAAGCGCACGACTAAGGTTGGTATCCTTTGTTCCAGTCTTATCTATTTTTCATAAAGGAAAGTGAAAGTAGTATTTACTTGTTTGTTTCTAAGATAGCTACTAATCGTAGTGGTAATAGCAGCTCCGAGTGGACACTATTCCCGGTAATAAAATGGCGACTCCACTGGGGAACAAATAGATTGTTTGTTAGTCTATCTTTGTTTGTTTTATAAACTTACAGACGGGGCCTGAAGTCAAGCCAGCTAGCCTTCGAACTACATTTTTTAGGCAAACGGAAAGTAGATCAATGCTGCTTTAGTCTATCTTCAATTTTTGTTTATAAATTAAACAATCGATCTGCAAATGTTCTAATTTCCCTAAGTGGTGGCTCTAGTAACCTCCTTAGAACAACCCCTGTGATTTACATTTACTGAACATCACTTACTCGGCCTAAATCCCTGAACTGAATTGTGAATTGTGAGCAAAGACTGGTTAAAAGTCTCGCACTGGTACCATCGCACCCTCCCTTCAAGGCAGTCTGTATGCATCGCACTTCCCATGCGCAATAGGTGAGATGCATATTAGATTCCCTGTGTGACAGGTGCGATGGTCAGGGAAGGTTAATTTTATCTTCAGACTTTGGTATTTCTTCACTCCTTTCAATTCTATTCAAAATTTTTGTTGTCTGTGATCGGTATATCTATGTGGAAACCCCCTTCTCTTCCATCATTCTACCTCTATTGTGCAAACAACTGTAAGTGTTTTTATGTATTGTGCGCCATTTTCAGTTCTCTTTTGCAAAGAAGTAGCGTAGTCAAACTGTCGTTTCTTAATCTGAAAGTGTCGTAAGTGTCATTTTTAGTCATAGAAGAGAATCCCATTGTTCTTGATAGTCGACTCTACTACTACCCTTGTATATGATTTGAATTAGTAGTTTTTAAAGTGTCGAAAATAGTTTTCATTTCGAAATTGCAAAGTGTTGCCGCTATCTTCACTTCATTTTGAAAAGAAATTTGTTAAGTATTTTCGCTTTGAAAAATAATTTAGATTTGCACTTAGCTTTCTTATCGTCATTCATACATTAAGAACGCTGAAAACAAATACATGCATGTGCATTTGCATTTAGACTGCCTGGTTTGATTTAGGATAGTGCATTTAGTGTGTGCTCTGTGCTCTTTGTTGAAAGACTCTCAATTTTCTTTCCTTAGTAGCTAGGGTTTTCATTGCTAAAAGAAGATTAAACAGTTATTTATCATCTTAGACTGCATTTTAGGAATTGTATACACATCATGCGTTGAACCTGAAAGGAAAATTTTTAAACAAGATCAACTATAAAATAAATTTAATGAATCTAAAAACGCTTTGGAACCTAACGCACAACATCTAGAAGTCTAGGTGTTGGTACCATTCTAAGACCCCTTTTTCCCTCCCAAAACATGGCCATTTCCTACCTTTTTCTCATCATCCATTCCTCAAATGCCTTGGAAATTAATTAATTTAATAGTTTATAGTTGTTGAAATGCATATTAATTGATTTAGGGGTTTTGTGTTGATAAATTAGGATTTTAGGCCTAAATCACTACAGGAAGTCTCAACAACCTGTAAATGGCTTATTATGTGACATGTGGCATGGCAGCTAGGTTGGAGCGAAAGGCATGAGCGAAAAGAGGAATGTCCAAACATGGACAAGCACCTATCCCGCATTGGAAACATTCCTCCTATATGCACGGTCAATGCTTAGTCAACTCTGGCATGTTGGCACAGAGGCAGCAACAACACTCAGTTTTAGTCCATTTGATTTTTAAGTTGTTTCCTAGTTTTAATATGCGTAAGTAGATTAGGAACATCTCTGCGTTTTTACCAAAAGCAGCAACAACCGCCTATGGATAAACATCCATTTTTCAAAGGATGTAATGCATGTAATTAAAAGACTGGACCGGGACATATGTTCGTTTACACTATCGTTTTGATTTGCAGACTGTTACGTTTTTACATTGTCACTTCTGAACAGAGCCTTTGGTTTTCAATATAATATCGCATACTTCATTTTAATACTGTGATCGTGGTGTGATTATCTCGGTGTTCCAGAGACGCGGACGGGCCCTGTGTGTGTGGTATACCGACATACATTTCATTTATGTTTACATTGTATTTACATTGTGGTTTTAATTTTGTTTTACAGTCAATCGTTTGAATGAAACTTGAATACGATTTATAGCTTCAGAGATTTGATTGTGTTGATGAATGCGTTAATTAGATGTCTGTACATGTGTTCGAATAAACCCTCTTCTAGATTGTGAATTGCATCCCATAAAGGATTCGATCCAGGGCTGTGTATAAAACACTGATATGGACAATGTTTACGAATTTTCCTTTGCATGCCTTCATTAAATATTCATGATTGTTGAATGACATTGAACAGGGGTTTCATGTTGGTGTCTCTGTAAGGAGACCGAGCCTCTAAAGATAGTCATATATAGCACGTTATGGATTGCATTTTAGCTGTTAATAGCATATGATTTGATGCTTAGTTAAGACTTTGATTGATAGTTTAACAATAGATTTAATCCCAGCACTGTACTTAGGAGTCATAGGTTTAAAGTAGATCCTTTATGCTTATATATTTTAGGCACACGTCTCTGAGTATACGCACCCTGGTTGAAAATTAATTTAGACCGATCTAGCACCCCTAGATAGGACACTACACTAGGCTAGAGACGTATTCTGGCGTCATAAAACCTCGTAACTGTTGTTTTCATTGTTGGTTGGGTGATTCCTCCACTCTGAGACGACAAGTGCCAATATGGACTTGTGCTCCCACGTGCTGTCGAGTATATATTGGGAGACCACAAAAGGCTATATCCTTTATCCTTAGGAGGTTGTGTCTGCCGCCCTATTGATCGCAATGCACTGAACACAACATTTGGGAAGATTGACTATCGTACCATAAAAAGTATTCTACAGTTTTGTGATTGGTTTGGTAATCCCCTCTGCCTAGATTTCTAGAGAAGTCTCTTTCATTCCTTTCCAAACTCCTTAAAAGAAAAGGTCCGTCTGAGCACTTGTCACTTTAGGCTCATTAAAAATTGAAGGCAACTAGAGTCATTGTTTGTTTTTTCTCGACTCTTAAAAATTGACAAAACAAATTGCGTCAAATCATCTAAAATTTATTTTAATTGGAATAACATCACAAGTTCTCTCATTGGTCTTTTAGGTTGAGAAAAATGGAGTCTACCAACCAAGGATTTCCCCTTAGAGGAAATCCTAGTCCTTTCTCCTCTTGGGGAGATGTTGGTGCACCCCATATGGCCACATTATCACTTCCAGGGTTGACAATTGGTTTTTGTGTATGGCTCTTCTCTACCTCTATTGTTTAGAATACTGTAATTCCTGAACACTCAAGTCAGCAGCTAGATGATACTAGAGTTACCCCCAGCCATATACTTCATCTATTTCTCCCTCTCCTCCTTCCTCTTCATTTGATGAAGCTAGTAAAGCTAAAGATCAAGTAACTGAGAAGAAGAAGAAACGGAAAGAGAAAAAAGAAAAAATAAAAGAAGAAGAAAGAACCAAAAGTGAAAGGGGATCATGCGTCGTCTAGCAAAAATCCTCACACCGCACCATCTAAACCTAAATCTCCATGTGTCATTTGCAAAGGATACCACTATCGTCGAAATTGTACTTGCATCCCTCGGATCTTAAGGCACTAGTCTCCTCTTTTGCACAATTCAGTGTCATCAACCTCTGATGATCATGTTGAAAGCACACCATCAACCAGTGAAAGCGAAGTATCTGGACAGAAAAGGAATGAAAATTTCCTTGTAAATTGTGTGAAGGCGATCACGCCGTCCACCGTTGTCCCTTCCTAGATGAAGCTAGAAGAGTTTTGGATGACCGTCCTGCTTCATTGCTACGGCTCCCTTCTGGATATAAGAAACTCTTGCTGAGTCCACCACCAGTTGAAAATCTAGCTGGCATGCCATTGTGATCGGCTGAAACATCTATCATTGAAAATGAAACCTCTGAATCCATACCAGACGAAAGCCAAAAGGTTGAGGCGGCAGCTGACCCGGTCTTGCCTTCAAAATGTTCATCTTCGAATGATACTATCGCTGAAGAGAAAGGGAACGACATCGTTCAAATTCTTTTTGTAAACATAGACTCCGATGAACTTGGGGGTAGTATACCCGTTCCTTTACCACAAGAAGGAAGTTCATCAGAGTCATATCCGGTTGTCTATTCGGTCCCACCTCCAAGCAACCTAGTCATTTCCTTTGATTGGAATCTACTAGGTAGACCCCATGTACCAACTAGTGTACCATTCAGAATCATTGTACAAGCTTACAAAATGGTCATGGATGGTACCATCATAGATGAAGGGGCTTCTATGAGTATCCTTTCCTCAACTCCTTGGAAAGCACTTGGTTCTCCATCACTTTTGCCTGAAATGAGAAATATGATAGGCTTTGACAAAGGAACCTATCGAACGTTAGGGATCCTTCCCAATGTGCCCATTACTTTGAGAAGGAAAATCGTTCACATGAACATGATGGTAGTCCAAGGACAATTGTATTATAATCTACTCCTTGGGCGTGACTATATTTATTGCATGGGATCCGTCGCCTCCTCACTCTTTAAAGTAATGTGTTTTTCACATGAAGGCAGAGTGGTCAAGCTCGTAGACCAACTGTCATTCCTCGGTTTGCACATAGCAAATAGTCAAATTCCATCCCTAAATGGTCTTTTCACGCAAGGAATGTCTCATCGATCTCTAGTCCATCCACCTGATGAGCGCGAGTGATTCAGGAGGATATGACTGAAACCTAGGGGGCATGCACCCTAGTCTGTTTCGGCAGGAAAACCTTGGGTATAGAGTAGGTTTCTGTGGATGATATATGACTAGTCTAACACACCCGTCTGTTTAGGAAAACGGGATTAGACTAGAATAAGATCCCCTCATCAAAGTTATGTGAGTGGAGGAAACTGCGCCACTCACCTTTGTCTATTTCGGTAGACATCGCCAAAGAAGCATTTTGTCTGCAATGTGGATGGACAGCTTTCATATGGTAACTTGGGAATTTTTTTCTATACCTGGGGGCATGCAAACCTTTTTGCATGCAAGCGAAGAGCGATCCTAGCTTGCATAAATAAAGGATCTGGGGCAAAGCTTTAAAAGGTGCAAGCCCCATAAAAAATGGCATCTTAGATGAGATTTCCTTATTATATGACTGGCACGAGTAGTTTTAACACGGAATTCAAGTTCGTTAAAAAATAAACATAAGTAATGAGCAAATGTTTCCCCCAGAGTTTAAGCTCTTTAAAAAATGAACCAATTTTCCGATAAATAACCATTGTGAATGCATTATCATCAGCTTTTGAGCCTTGGTGTTATAGACATTTTTGGGCACTTCAACCCCAATGATAAATGTCCATAAATTGAGGGCTCCTAAGTCCCTAAAAGTGTTGCTTCATTTCCTAAAGGAACAAGGTCAGCTGATTACGTCATATCCTAGAAGTTCTCCACTAAAAACTGCTCATAAATGGCCAAAATTGGACCATACTAAAAACCCGGTGCAGAGGGTGCGATGCATATCACTTTCCCAGTGTACAAGGTGCGATGCATACTTAATGGCCCCTCTGTAGGGTGTGATGGTTGGGAATGGACAAATGGCAGGGACAAATTGCAAGGTGGAAGATCATGGAATCTTCCAGAAGCTTCCCTTCTGACACTTGCCTCTCTGTTTTCGACCAGGGATGAGTAAGAGATCATCATTCTCCAAGTGGAATCAGGAACTATCAAAGAGAGGATGCTAATCAAGACCCTAGAAGATGACTCACCTCCCTACAATCATCTATATATGGATCCCTCATCATAGAGATCCAGAGGCTGGAATCTTGTATCTTGTAGAGAAGTGTTGTTGGTTTTCTAGTGTATATTCATAGTGTTTGGTGATCTAAGATTTACTTGAGGAGAAGAAGGGTTTTCTTGTTAGAGGATGATGCTGGGTCAGAACATATGGTTGTAATAATCTTGCTACTTTTGATCTTAATAAAGTTATTCAAGTTTTCCTCCATATTCTTGTATGTTTCACTATATATGCATTTGTATGGTAACACACATCTGGTCCTGTGTCATTTATGAATATAGATCTTTGTTTATTCGATAGTAGTATGTTGCTATGATTCCACAGGTGCGCTTTGAAGCTGGCAGGTGAAGAAGAAGCGACAAAGATCTATCAGGAAGGAGAGGAATCAAACAAGGAAATCAAGCGCAAGACCAAGGTTGGTCTCCTTTGTTCCACTCTTATCTATTTTCATAAAGGAAAATGAAAGTAGAATTTACTTGTTTGTTTCTAAGATAGCTACTAGTATTAGTGGGAATAGCAACATCTAAGTGGACACTCTTCTCGGTAACACTTGGTCATGTTCTCATCATCACCTCCACTCTATTTTTAGCCGATCATTCGCCTCCATTTGATTTTTTACCATTTTGAGGAACATCTGCGAAGAGTGATTCTATTAGCCATCCTTGTGACACTGCCATGATTGGAAAATTCCAAAGCTTACCTGGAATCAGCTGCTACCTAAAATCATCACTCATTCCTCGAAAAACGAGTCTCCTTTAAGCTCTTTTCAAATGACTCGTAAAATATGAAAAGATTGCAGAGTGATTAGCCTCTGCGGCTCGTTAAAGTCATCGGAAGTGCTATCCCTCCTCTAGAGTTTAATCTTTTTGGAATTGAGGGATTATTACACAAAAATATTGAGCGCTGGTCTTGTTCGGCTCGTTAAAATTACTAAAAATTCATCTCTTTCATATTATTTTAGGCTTTTTCAGACTTAAGGGATTATATGACGAAAAAGAATCTTTGGAGTTTCCTTTCTGTCCCTTTTAGACTCTCTAAAATTGAAAAGGACCGAGTTATCTTTGTCATTAAACTCGTTAAAACTGAATAGCAACAAACTCGTCCAAATGGACGAGAGCGAGTTTCACTGTCGCTAGGATCATTAAAATATATCAACAAGTTCGCCCGAAGGGCGAATTATAGAACAATAATATGTTATCCTCCTTAAGATTGACAAAAATAAAGAGGTACTAGTCAGCGATGACTAGGGAAAATTGGGAAGAAAACTTGAAAAAAATTTATTGGTAGCAAGTCGCTCTTGAACATGACACTTTCTCTCTGCATCCGAGTCAGTTTGGGTTATTCCGTTCACTGGTAATATCACCATTGGTCCATCTCACCATCCATATTTGGGGTTAACGCTACCAATCCATCGTCAATGTCGCTGATATGTTCAAGAGAAGTCATTCAAAGAATTCACCTATGTCCCACTCGCTGCAATACATTCACGTTCCATTCTTTTATGACCGCCACCCTGAACCCTGCATCATCAGATCATTTTCACCTCCAAAATCATTTTCTTCGTTCCGTGTCATAGATGTGGGATTCATTAAGGCCCTACTACGACAGGTCACTTCTTGTCGACATTAGCTCATTATCCAAGAAGTCTACCTAGGAACAACCCTTTCAGTACTTTGAAGCTTGCATGCCTCAATGGCAAGTTTCTCACTTTCGGTGACAGGTTTACATTAATGGCCTTCGACCGAGAGATTTTTCTTGGTGTTCGATGCCAAGTCCTTTTTCACACCGCGCGAATTGTACTGTAGTACCTTGAGGGTCATTGTCATTATTGGTGATTCCTCTCGTGCCTGCTAACATCTTACATCATTGGCTAGTAATTAGGCGATGTCTTTCCATGTTCGACTCGAGAACATTTTTTCACATGGATCGACTTGTACTTAGAGTGAACATTGAACGAGTTTTGAAGACCCCGGATCTAGTTTCATCCATCTGGGCTGCGATAAGACATCAAATACACATCATTGCCAAACAGATGATCATCCAAATCAAAGGATGATGAGTCTGAATCATCAATCTGCTACACAGACGATTGTCTGTCCTATGTACATGAACATTAATTTATAAAGCTGAGCATGGGAATGCCCACCTCAGCTAGATCATGAAAAATATTATGAAGATAATGTATTGTATTATATCTTATTACAGGTCACCTCCCGGCTTGAAAAAACTTTAGATCCTCATGATAAAGCATTTGACTCGACATCAAAAGATTAACGATGTCATGCTTTAGGGGGCAAATGTTATAGACATTTTTGGGCACTGCAACCCCAATCATATATTTCCATAAACTAAGGGCTCCTAAGTCCCTAAAAGTGTTGCTTCACTACCTAAAGGAACAAGGTCAACTAATTACATCATCTCCCAGAAGTTCTCCCATAAACAATTGCTTGTAAATGGTCAAAATTGGACCATACTGAATACCCAGTGCAGAGGGTGCAATGCATATCACCTTCCCAGTGTAAAGGGTGCCATACATACTGGATGGCCCCTATGTAGGGTGTGATGAGTGAGAATGGAAAAATGGCAGAGACAGTTTGTGAGGTGGAAGATCATGGAATCTTCCAGAAGCTTCCCCTCTGACACTTGCCTCTCTGTTTTCGACTAGGGATAGTAAGAGATCATCAGTCTCCAAGTGGAATCAAGAACTATCAGAGAGAGGACACTAATCAAGACCCCAGAAGATGACTCACCCCCCTACAATCATCTATATATGGATCCCTTATCACAGAGATCCAGAGGCTGGAATCTTGTATCTTGTAGAGAAGTGATGTTGGTTTTCTGGTGAAACTTCATAGTGTTGGGTGATCTAAGCTTTACTTGAGGTGAAGAAGGGATTTCTTTTTGGAGGATGATGCTGGGTCAGAAAAATTGGTTGTAATCCTCTTGCTATTCTTTATATTAATAAAGTTATTCAAGTTTTCCTCCACATTCTTGTATGTTTGATTGTATATGCATTTGTGTGGTTAACACATATCTGGTCCTGTGTTATTTATGAATATAGATCTCTGTTCTTTGATAGTATTATGTTGTTTTGATTCCACAGGTGCTCTTTGAAGCAAGGTAGACGAAGAAGAAGTGGCAAAGATCTATCAGGAAGGAGAGGAGTCAAGAAAGGAACCAAGCGCAAAACTAAGGTTGGTATCCTCTGTTCCACTCTTATCTATTTTTCATAAAGGCAAGCGAAAGTAGTATTTACTTGTTTGTTTCTAATATAGATACCAGTCTTAGTGGGAATAGCAGCTCCAAGTGGACACTATTCCTGGTAACAGGCTTGTCCATGAGGAAGAAAGGGTTGAGGAATTCAAGAAGGTTATGCCCAAGGAAGCAAGTGAGCCCCTGTATATTAGAGGAGAATTAATAAGTCCTAAGGCTCTCATAAGAAACCATAGCCTCATCTCTTCAGACCCTCAATAAGCCCCTCACCACCTAGATAAATAAGAGAAATACATCCTCTATTTTGAAGACACTTTTAGGATTTTTGGGGACTAATTGTTTTCAAGTTTTCCAAAGGATATGGCATGCTTTTCCCCACAATCTACAAATCAGGGAACACCACTCCCATGAAAAGTTGAGGAATGCCTTAGAAAGAAACTCACTCTACAAGAGAATTTTTCAAAGGTTGAATATAAATTGGATAAGGTTAAAGCTTAGTCCTCCATTGTTATTCGACTTACAAGAAAGAAGAGATTAGGCATAAGAACAAAGGTAGTGGGAGTAATAGAGGAAAATGTAGGTTTTTATCCACAAGAAGGCACACCATCTAGGGTGCCTTAGTATGTTAGAGAGGCCATAAGGGCCATGCATGAGCTATAAATTAGTGATTAAGTTGCTCAAAGGGTGAGAAACACCTTCAGCAGGGGTTGATGATGGGCCCCATCAATAGGTATATCATAAGGCCCATTTTTCCATCCTACAACCTATAATTTCCTCTTTCCTCATAACTATTAACCCCTTTTTGAATGTAATGTGCTTAATAGGGACACTAAAGGATGTTTTTCATACTTTATGACCTAATGTCATTATTGTGTAGGAAAAATGTGTTTTTGGGTGCATTTACTATGCAGAGGCACGTTGGAGGCAGTTGGAGAAGATGCAGGAGGATTGTCCTGTCTATTTTCTCATATACAACTTGACCTTTCCCTAAAATCACTAACCTAAAAATTAAGGATATGCTAGTAGCTAATGTACTCAAGGGATTACGAGGATATAAGGGAGCTAGATCCACATTTTTAGATACTTTTGAGGGAAGTAATCCCCTTTCCAAGGAGGCTTCCCCACAGTCATTTTTATATAAATAAGAAAGGCTAAGGGTTCAATAGGATTCAAAATTTTGGTGTAGATAAGAGCTACCAAGAGTTAGGAGCTTGAGACTATCATTTTCTTTTCCTTTGCATGATTTACTTGAACTTTTTTTTATGTCAATTAAAAGCTTATTTTTATCCTTCATTTGAGTTTTATTCAGATGGTTGAGTCCCCTTGGGTTAGGGCCCAACCCAGAGGCTCTAGTCTCTCTTTGTTTGTTTTATTCATGCATTTCCTTTGTTAGCATCATCTATTTTCTTTATTGATATAAGTTTTCTTATAAAATTTGATGGTGTAGGACTATCTCGCACCTCTCTTATGGGAAGTTTGGTTGAGGAATATGTATTAGAAAGCCAAAAATATGTGGTTATTTTCCTTTGCAAGTGTTAGATCTTAGATTAATGATCTTTTACATACTTCATTTTCTACATATTTAGGGATTAAATCACCATGTTCGTTAAGATTTGATGGATTTACATCATATGCATGCTACAAGTTATATTTCCTTTTGATGCAAATAAAATTCAACTCATCCTTTTTACTTAGTTTCATAAAATTCATCTTGTCCTTTCTTGTTTAGTTCATTTTTTGCTACAATTTGGTTATTAGTTTTGCATTCTTTTCAAGTTGAAAAAAGGATTATTTGTCTAGTGTGCATGTAATAATAGTGGCTTGCAAGGTTGGCATTTTCATCCTAAATTCCTCCTACCATCATCAACCTCTTTCTCCTCATTTCACAATGCCCTAAATATTTTCCATTGAAAGTACATTTATGGGTCATTGAAGGACACTATGTGCCTTTGTTTTTGTGCAAGATGGGCCTATAAGAGGTGCTAAGCTTGGGAAAATCTTCATACAACCTTCATATAAATTAATCTACCCTTTCCTACCTTTATTTCCCCTTTTCCACCCTCATAATTCTCACAGATCCAATCCTGTAGCAAAACATGGAAGCTTTGTAGCATCATGTAACATTGTGTAAACTTAACCATATTTGACCCAAAAGCTTTATTTTTGCCTCTTAGCCTTGAATAGTATTCCCCGGGCTCTAAAACCATGGTCTAGTAAGACCAAATACCACTTAAGACTTGCCTTTTCTTCACTGCAACACAATTATGCAGTTAGGGTTAGTGGACAAATTTATGAATTTAGAGATACAATGGTGATTTTCATGATTTGCTTATGAAATTCCTAATGAACTCTATCACTAAATATAATTACTTTGAAAAAAATGATTAAAGGATGATTTGTCCATGCAAGATAGATTAGGACTATTTTTTATGCTTCTTTTATGGTTTCAATTACAAGCATTGTTATTACATAGGTTAGCTTCATTTTCAAGAAACTTTTATATTATTCAGCTAGATCAATGATTACATCCCTGAAAGTAGCATATAATTTACATTCAGGAAGCAGACTAATGTTTCCATTCCTACAAATAGTGTAACTTTAACATCCATGTGACTAGGGTTAACATTTACATTTGAATAAGTACCATCTTCATTGATTTTGCAAGTATAATAATCTTTCCATTTATGTAATTAGGATGGGACTCTTTGTTTATGCAATTCTGTTCCTTGAGTCCACTGATAGAATGATCTTTGTATGCCTTAGTCTGGTCCATTGCTTGAAGGTGGCATGAGTAACTTAACCTACTGCGTATATAGCATTGTCACCTCTTAAGCTTGTATGAACCCTAGGTTGATAATTAAAGTTGATAGCCTTGGGAGTTACAACGCTCTTGTTGCAATATTGAGGTCCATCATACTCCTTGAAAAATGGAAGTGTGGGCTTCAATATACTCAATTCTCACTGGACACAATTTCATTTTTGTGTCCTTTCCTTGAAGCTTGGCACCCATGCAATCAAGTATTATGCTACCTTTTCTATCCTTAGACCCCCTTGGGTTTCATGGTTCATGTGACAACTCATTGATAAATGTGTCCTTCACTTTTTCATTTCACGGGCAAGGTAAGATGATTTTTAAATACCACTCAAGGGTATCGAAATGAACCTAAAAGAAACACAGTACCACTTGGCAAAAACATGATTTAAATTTCACCCCTAGACCCTTTCATTAGCAGTCAAGAACTTTGATTAGTAGAAATAAACCACAATCATAGATCTACTAGTTTTGCTTCTCTAAACCTTCCACTTCCTTACTGACATCATTCTCTATTCACAATGTACCTTGTTGATATACCTTGTGTTGGCATTATGACACAGGTTTGGCACTATGTCACAGGTCTTGTCCTTGATGGCAACTCATTCAAATGATAGATCACAGTTCAAGCTCTCAAAATGAAAGAAAAAGAGATATATGTAGGTTCCTCTTAACCAAGTCATGTGTACACGCGGGTTTGACAATCAAAAGGTGCGTATATGTATGCACGCACTTTCATGCAAGGAAAGGCACATACATTTGGGAAAACTTATTTTTGGTCCATTCTATTTAGTCCTTGGTATTTGGACCTATGGTTTTGGACCATGGTATCTCATCTGAAGTGTTGAACCTAGGTATTGGGTCTATGGTATTGAGTAAGGCCTAAGACTATAAAAAGGGGGAAGAGATCATTAGGCAAAATATTCACTCAAGCATTGAATATATTATGGAGAGCAAGATCTAGAATTGGGTTATGGTGTATAGTTGGATCTGAACTAAGGAGGAACCTGAGCGCTAGAAGAAGGATAAGTTCTATTGTTGGGTTAAGATCTTAAGGCTTGAATAGTAGTATCTTTGTGTGATTTTGATTTGTTATATTTGGCGCATGTCTTGATCTATAAATCTGATAATCTCGGTATAACTAATGTCTAAATAAGTGAAAAGGTTAAATTATATTTTATAGATCTATATGCATGTTCGGCACAGTAGAGGCACGTATACACGCTGGTTAAGTAAGTCAAAACACCATATACGTTGGTTGGACTTAATACATAAGCATATGCATGTAGGTTCTAAGTAGCGTACGTCTCATGAAATATGTTTTATCTACTTTTATTTATTGTTGCAATGTTCTGGGTTCAAGATTGGTTTCTGGTTATTGTTAATGTATTGTGGTTACAACATTCAGAGAAGTAATTGTTTGATTCAGTTTTGATTGAAGCAAAGGATATTGGTTGATGCAGATGTATTTGATGTTTGATTATTGTTATTGATGGATCCAGTCTGAAAATTTATGAAATGTGGTCCCTAGAAGTAAAGAGAAGGTTGTAGCCTTCTGTAGGTAGAAGCCTGTGTACTGGTATAAGACTGCACCAGTACAGAAATATTGTAAAAAGAAGTTTCTTATTAAAAGAATATAGAGACGAATTGTAGCAGGTGGTTTTCACCCACATTGAGTTTCCACCTTATATCTTGAGTCCATGTGTGTGATGATCTGTTCTGTTTTACTACACCTATTTACTGTTCTTATGGTTAATGGAATTCTGATGCATTGATTAAATATTAACATTTAATGAATCATAAGTTTACTGATATATGCTGGTTGCCTTAGACGTAGTAGCGTATATACACAGTTTCCCATAAGTAGCATATACAAATGTGATTTTGAAATGAAAAATAATTGATTTGATAATATTGATTCACCCCCCCCTCTCAGTATTATTTCCAACAATTGGTATGAGAGCAAGTCCTTCAGAAGAAGCTTGATTTCTTGAAGGAAGATCTATCATTATGAGCAACTACGAAAAAGAGGCATCTATCCAGCCACTAATCTTTGATGGGAGCAACTTCATCTATTGGAAGGTAAGAATCACAACCTACCTTCAATCTCTTTGTACAGAAGTTTGGGATATCGTGGAAGCAGGATACACATTTCCATCAGCAACTCCTACAGATACAGCTGGTAAGAAGCAGTATGAAACAAATGCAAAGGCTGTCAATACTCTATTAGGGAGTTTATCTCAATCAGAATTTGTCAAGGTTATGCAGCTCAAAACCACAAAAGAAATATGGGACAAGATCATTCTAAGCGAGAAGGAGACGATCAGGTAAAATGTGAAAAACTACAATCTCTCATAATTCAATATGAAAATCTCAGAATGCAAAATGATAAAAGTGTGGCTAATTATTTCTTACGTATAGATGAGATTGTTAATCGTATGAAAAACTTGGGTGAAGAGATAAAAGAAGTTACTTTGGTTGAAAAGGTTCTAAAATCCTTGTCTTCTAAGTTTGAATCAAAAGTTTCTGCCATAGAAGAAAAGCAGAATCTATAGAGCATTACCGTGTCACAGTTGCACAAAATCCTAATTGCTTTCGAAATGAGAAAAGGGGGACCATCAGATAGGAGAGAAGCCACATTCAAAGCTTCAAGAAAACGAGATTACAATGAGTCAGGACATATATCAGAAGGAGAGGAAGAATCAAACTTTGTCAAGATCCTTCAATGCGGTTCTGGAAGATTCAGAGGTAAGTTACCTTTCAAATGTTTTTCTTGTGGAAGAGTCGGTCACTATGCAGCCAAGTGTCCTCATAAAGATAAGCTTGACAAAGGTAAGGAACCAGTTAGATGGAACATAAAACAGAATGTAAGTAAGAAGAGCTATTATACACATGAAGACAGTGATAGATTTTTAATTAGTGATGAAGATGAGCAATGTAATGATTATTGACTTTTGATGGCTTTTGAAGATGATGATTTCTTGGATGCTATAGATGAAGATGATCTCTATGAAGAAGTTTCTAAACTTAAAATCTGTTTAGAAGAAAAGAGTATGATCATAGATACTCTGACATTCCAACTTGCTGAAAGGGAAAAACACGATGAAAAGTTAGAATGTGAAATTGTGGGACTTAGAAAAGATATTGAGAAAATAAAAGCTCTTAATCTTAGATTTGCTAAAGGATCTGAAACTTTAGATGAGATTATCAAAGTGCAATGCTCTCCTCTAATCAAGATAGGTCTTGGATATTCTGAAGAAGCATTGCAAGCAGAGAAGTCATCCACCTCCAAAAGTTATCTAGATGCAGCAAGGAGAAGTGAACAGGTTGACAATCGACAACAAAGGCATAAATCAGATCACTAGGTAAATCAGGGTCAATCTACTTCAAGGATGAACAGAGATCACCAAGTAAATCTAGGGCAATCTACTTCAAGAATGAACAGAAGTTACAACCAACCGCAAGTAAATCATTCTCAATTTGCCTATGGAAACTACAATCACCTGGACAGTAAGTTTGATAATCGCAAGAATTTTTTCAATGGCCAATGTTTCTCTTGTCATAACTTTAGACACAAAGATTCTCAATGTGTTGCCTATAAGACCATCATGACTAGAGAAGCATGGAATCAAAGGAGTGTGACTGGGATCATGAAAAGGACCTACAATAAATTTTCTGCTCTTGAAAATGAAATAGAATGTTCTATTTGTAATAACTTCAGTCATGAAGATTCTGAATGCTGGAGTAGGTTTCGGCAAACAACTCAGAAGGAGAAATCTTCATTGAGTCCCAAAACATGGAGAAAGAAAGAACCGCAACCAGAAAGATTTGGTATAGCCTTATATGCAGAAGGATAGGAAAATCAATGGTACATTGATAGTGGATGCTCGAAAAATATGAGAGGTGATAAAGAAAAACTTCAGCCATATAGTGCCTTAGAAAAGGAAAGGAAGGTCTCATTTGGAAATGACACCCCTGTACTCATAAAAGGTAAAGGTTCTATTCTTTTGAAAGAAAAGGTCAAAGCTGGAAATGTTATGTATGTTGATGGCTTAAAGCATAATCTATTGAGTGCCAGTCAAATGTGTGATCAAGGAAATGAGGTAATATTTCGATCAAATGGATGTATTTTCATGAGCTTGATACAGGAGAAGCAATGATCAAAGGCATAAGAACTCCAAATAATTCATACATACTCAAGGGAGGACAACACAAATGTTATCTAAGTAAGAATGATGAACACTAGATATGGCACAGAGGATTGGCGCATCTAAGCTTCTATCAGATAAGGAAAGCATGCAAATATCAGGCAATTTGTGATCTCCCTGACATCAGAATTCTAGACAATACAATATGCAAATCATGTCAGTTTGGAAAGAAAACTAGAACTAATTTCCCAGAGAAGGAAGGATCAACTAGTATGCCACTTGAACTTGTCCATACTAATGTATGTGGTCCATCCAAGAAAAGGTCACCTTGAGGAGAAGAATACTTCATATTTTTCATTGACGAATTTTCCAGGATGTGTTGGATAGGACATCTGAAGCATAAAGACGAAGCTTTTGAAAAATTCAAAGAATTCAAAGCCTTGGTTGAAAATGAATCAAATCACAGAATCAAATGCCTCAGGTCTAATTGAGGAGGGGAATTTACCTCAGATGAATTTTTCGATTTTTTTGAAGAACATGGAATAAGAAGGGAATTCTCTACTGCAAGGACTCCTCAGCAAATGGAGTAGTGGAAAGGATGAATAGAACCATTCAACAAATGGCTCATGCTATGCTTGATGAGTTTAGAACTCCAACAACCTTCTGGGGTGAAGCTGCATTTGTTGCCATTACTATTCTCAACAAGACAAACGTTCGGGTGAACAACAATCAGACTCCTCATGAACTTTTGTATGGTAAGACTCCTACGTAAAATACTTCAAAATTTTTGGAAGAAAATGTTACATCAAAAGGACTGATGAAAACCTTGGCAAGTTTGAGCCGAGAGCAGATGAAGGCATTCTCCTTGGTTACTCCCCCCACAACAAAGGATATAAGTGTTACAATAAAAGACTTTGATTTTTTTTTGAAAGTATTGATGTAGTGGTTTATGAAGAAGGAAACAACCCTAGGCAGGTAAAATCCGAAGATTTAGAAGATAATGAGGACTATCATTCAACATCAAATCAGAATTATGATGAAGAAGAAACATATGAGGCACCAGAAGAATAGATAAGGGTAGAAGAAAATACTCCATCCAGGTATGTCCAAGAGAATCATCCAAAGACAAATTTTGGGGCAGAAAGAGGCAAGTGTAGAAACAAGAAGAACTATTTTAGAAGCTTCAAGCTATCTAGCATTTCTCTCCTCCACTGAACCATGAAATGTAAGTGAAGCATGAAAAGATGAATGCTACGTCAAGGCCATGAATTAAGAACTTGATCAAATTAAAAAGAATAACACTTGGGAGTTTGGGAGTTGGTTCCAAGACCAAATGGTAAGAATTTCATAGGGACCAAATGGATATTCAAAAACAAGCTGAATGAAAATGGAGATATTATTAGAAACAAGGCTAGACTTGTTTGTAAAGGGTATGCTCAACAAGAAGGTATAGACTTTGAAGAAAATTTTGCACCGGTTTCTAGACTTGAAGCCATAAGAATGTTCCTTGCTCTTTCTAGCTTTCAGAAGTTCAAAGTATTTCAAATGGATGTGAAATCTACCTTTTTAAATGGATACTTGGAAGAAGAAGTGTATATTGAACCAAATGGATTCATCCCTGGAAATGATCCAAAACTTGTATGCAAACTTAGGAAGGCACTCTATGGTCTTAAACAAGCTCCAAGGGCTTGGTATTATCGTCTGGACAAATACCTCCATCAACAAGGTTTTTCAAAAGGATCGGCAGATAGCAATCTATATATAAAAATTGATAATGATAAATTGCTAATACATGTTGTGTATGTTGATGATATTATCTTTGGTAGCAATGAAGAAGCCATGAGTCAAAACTTTGTGTTGGTGACGTAGAAAGAATTTGAAATGTCCTTGCTTGGTGAGCTCACATATTTTCTTGGTTTACAAGTCCAACAAAATAAAGACGGTATCTTTTTATCACAAACCAAGTATCTCAAGAAGATCTTGAAGAAATATGGCATGGAAGATTCGAAACTAGTATGTACCCCTACGGGAATAGGATGCATCCTCAGCCCAAATTACAATTCAACAACAGTACATCAACCAACCTATAGATCCATGATTGGTAGTCTGCTGTATCTGATAGGTACCCGACTAGACATCATGCATGCCGTGGGAATAGTTGGAAGATTCAAGGCAAATCCAAAAGAAGCACACCTTCAGGCGGTTAAAATGATTTTCAAATATCTTCAAGGAACACAAAACTATGGCTTATGGTATCCTAGAGATACAGATCTCACACTTCATGCATATACAGATGCAGATTGGGTAGGAAGCGTGGATGACAAAAAAAGCATTAGTGGTGATGCATTCTTTATGGGTTCTAGATTAGTATCTTGGTTTAGCAAGAAACAAAGTTCAATTGCTTTATCTACAACTGAAGCAGAATATGTGGCTACTGCATCTTGCTGCACACAACTCCTTTGGATGATGCATACTTTCCAACATTTTCCAATCACTTGTACTCCACCTATCTCTATTTTATGTGATAAAATAGAGATATGTATTTCAAAGAATCCTGTCATGCATTCAAAAACCAAGAACATACCTATCAAATATCATTTTCTCCAAGAACAAGTGCTTGAATAAAAGGTTAAATTGGAATATGTTCCCTCCAAGGAACAGGTTGCTGATATACTCACCAAACCACTACCCAGGGAGACATTTGAATACCTCAGATAGAAGTTGGGAGTAGTTGATGCATCATCTTGCTGTTGAAACTTATCTGTTTCAAAGTAAAGTGGTTTTACATGAGTTTCATCAGGAGCATCCGCGTACATACGCTAGTTTCTGTGGATACAGTCGCGTATATGTTGGTTTGAAGACAATCAGTGGGCTAAGCTCAAGATGAAAAGAGTCTAATATGGGTCTAACAAAGACCATCTGGTACAGGGTCAAGGGGATTATATATACTTCTAATAATACATTGTTGGCATTATCTTAGAATACCTTGGTTCAATTTCATAGTGTTTTTGGTTTCAAGTGGAACAGGTGTAGAAGGAGAACATGGTTGCTATTCTAAATGATGATTGACAGATGCTGCTGATTATAGTTGTTGATGAATATCATAGTCTTGTTTAGATAATTCATCTCTATGTCATGTATCTCTTTTCTTATCAAGGTCATGTAACGGCCTATTTTGGTTTCCCCACTATGCCTGGGATGGATGATGTAATTTTCTTGTCTTATCATGTGTAAACTTTTGGTGTATCCCTACTTGGTTGGGAGATGGATGTATGTATGAGTCTTTGGTGATAGGAAGGTCATTTATGATGTATAAAGTCATGTTTCTTCTTGTAGAACATCTTCTTGCAGACCTTGCCTACAGTCAGGGGGAGCATGGACAACACAACAAAGTAGAGATTTCAGCATGTACTCAGGGGGGGCATAGCCCTTTGCACTTGATGACAAAGGGGGAGAATGAATTTGAGTGACTTGGGATTGCCATCAAGTCCAGAGGGGGAGATTGTTGGAATTATGACACAAGTTTGGCACTATGTCACACGTGTTGTCCTTGATGGCAACTCACTCAAATGATAGGTCACAATAGAGGCTCTCAGAATGAAAGAAAAAGAGATATACACAGGTTCCTCTTAAACACGGGTTTGATGATCAAAAGGCGCGTATAGGTATGCATGAACTTTCATGGAAGGAAAAGCATGTACATTTGGGAAAACTTATTTTTGGTCCATGGTATTTAGTCCTTGGTATTTGGACCTATGGTTTTGGACCATGCTATCTCATTTGAAGTGTTGAACCGAGGTATTGGGTCCATGGTATTGATTCTCTATGGTTGTGGACAATGGTATTGAGTAAGGCCTAAGACTATAAAAAGGGGGAAGAGTTCATTAGGAAAAATATTCAGTAAAGCATTGAATATCTTATGGAGAGCAAGATCTAGAATTGGATTATGGTGTATAGCTGGATCTGAACCAAGGAGGAACCTGAGCACTAGAAGAAGGATAAGTTCTATTGTTGGGTTAAGATATTAAGGCTTGAATAGTAGTATCTTTGTGTGATTTTGATATGTTATATTTGGTGCATGTATTGAGCTATAAATCTGATAATCTTGGTATAGATGATGTTTGAATAAGTGAAAAGGGTAAATTATCTTTTATAGATCTGTACGCAGGTTCGACACAATAGAGGTGGGTATGCACGCTGGTTAAGTAAGTCAAAACAACGTATATGCTGGTTGGCCTTAATACATAAGTGTATGCACACAGGTTCTACATATTAAAGTAGTGTACGACTCATGAAATATGTTTTAGCTACTTCTATTTATTGTTGTAGTGTTCTGGGTTCAAGATTGGTTTCTGGTTACTGTTAATGTATTCTGGTTAAAACATTTAGAGAAGTAATTGTTTGATTCAATTTTGATTGAAGCAAAGGAGATTGGTTGATGCAGATGTATTTGATGTTTGATTATTGTTATTGATGGATCCAGTCTGAAAATTTATGAAACGTGGTCCCTAGAAGTAAAGAGAAGGTTGTAGGCTTCTATAGGTAGAAGCCTATGTTCTGGTATAACACTGCACTAGTACATAAATATTGTAAAAAGAAGTTTCTTATTAAGAGAAGATAGAGACGAATTGCAGCAGGTGGTTTTCACCCACATTGGGCTTCCACCTTATATCTTGTGTCCATGTATGTGATGATCTGTTCTATTTTACTGCACCTATTTACTGTTCTTATGGTTAATGAATTTTTGATGCACTGATTAAAGATCAACATTTAATGAATCATAAGTTTACCGATATACGTTGGTTGCCTTAGACACATTAGCGTATATACACAATTTCCCATAACTGAATTAGCGTATGCAAATCTGATTGTGAAATGAAAAATAAGTGATTTGATAATACTGATTCACCCCCCCACCCCCCCCCCCCCCCAGTATTGTTTCCAACATCTTGCTTATATACCTTGCCACTAGTTGGTTTCACATTCATTTTGGGGGCATAAGAAGTCAAATTTAGAATATTGATAAGGGTTTTCAAAATGAATGTGATCATGCCATGTCACCCCCATCAAAACCATGGTTTGGATTCCTCCCCCCTACCACACCCTCCACCCAATATAGTAAGTTTATTGCATGTTTTTTGACTGAAATGAATACAAGTTGTTGATTTGACAAGCCACACAATGATAAGTAATTTATGGAAGCCATAAAAAACACATTTAATTAACATATTCCTTAAAACAATGTGTATTATGGGCCCAAATAATCACTCTAAACATATTTCACAAATTATAAGAAAATTTTTACCAAAATTTTCATTTTTGCAAGACAAAGTTACAACAATGAGAATTGATATACATGCCTATGAGATCACCTTTTTGAGGCACAAATTTAAATAACTCCACGACCTTCTCTAGAGAACCATTGAGATATTTTAACAAACCAATTGTACATATACTCTGCAACTATCACTTCTACTCTATATCTTTGGCCCATACAAGCCATGTTACAACCTAGACTTTGATACCACTTTGTAAAACCCTTAGGCTCCCCTTAGGGTGTATTACCATCCCTGTAGCCCAACCTCTAAAATTTTTCGTTGAATTCATTTCATATAACTTCTATCATGCATGTATAATGCATTTTATCATTAAATGTAGACATGTACATGAACACATATTCATTATTGGCATATATGAAGCCATTAACGATATGGTGCATGTGTAAATACATATAATGATCATAATTGGAAAAACACATAAACATAATGATAAAAGCTTAACTTAGATTTGAAGCACCAACAATCAATAGACCTTAGATTTGCCACCTAGCCATAAACTATGTCGCTCATAATCTCTAAGCAGTGAGCCACCCCTGAGTTGGGGATATGACTCCACAAGGGAAAAAGGTCACCTAAAGCCAAGTATGGTTCATAGTTGCACCAAAAAGGTAAAAAACCAATATACTTTACTCCACCAGCCTCCAATCAATAGTCTCTTATCCCCTATCAACATACGCAAGCCAAGGTAGTCCACCCCTTCTTTGCAACTGTACTCCATTACACTATGTGATTACCCTTTTAGAGTTCCAAAGTCAATAAGGCTGAGGAGTCTCAAAGCCATGACTTCCAATAATTCCAATTGCCTTTACGAGTCTCCATCTACCTTACTAGCCGCATCTTGGGAAAATTCATCCCCTATCCCACAAATCCTTCTAGGGTTCATAGGGGAACAAAATCACAAGGTCACAATGTTCTCTCCTCCAGGGATTCTTATAACTAGTGATGTTTATATTGATGGAATTAAATGACTATAAAATGAATGGTACAACATTAAAATTCCCCCTTTTATGTGCATGTATTCCTTTTGACAAGTGGCACTCACGAAGTCACTTTATGGACTTAGGATATGAAACATGTCACTTTGACTTTAAGACTATTTTAATAATGGATTATCCCCCTAGGCTTAAGCCCCCTCATAACTTAGCCCTTATCCACTTCCCATTCTTATGGAGTCCTACCCCCCATACTCGATTGTCTAACATGGTATACAACAAAGACGTATTTTATTAATGTGTGTCTAATTACATATTTATAAAGTTAGGTTCTTTGGCATTTTAGCACATATACTCATCTTCTTAAAATTACTTAGGAACTTCACCCTCAAACATAATATATATATATATATATATATTATACATGGGCACAAATGAGACAAAAACATTACCATCTCACCAGCTTAAACATGATATGTATAACACACATATGTGTCATTATTGGGTGTTATAGTTTGATTGGCATACAAGTTTGTCTTTGTGATGAAAGTTTAATATTAGTTTACCTCTGCCCAATGTTTGCTAGGAGTAGTGAAATTGAGTTCATTTTCATACAATTCAGGCCACTTATTGGTTTCATTCCCACAGGAGTTAAGCATTATGGCCAATCCCACAAATAAATGTTAGCTCGGGTAGTACACAACTAGGATTTTAATGGTATTCTTGTCGTTAATATTTAGGTCGAAACATTATAGGTACGTCAATTGCTTTTGATGGTAGCCATTTATCAAATTTCCTTCTATTTACTTGAACTATAGGAGTTTCTGATTAGTGTAGATGATCATCTCATTCCCTAGTATGTAATGCTTCCATTAGTGGTCTTCTTTCACAATGGATTATGTCACCTTGTCATAAGTATGGAACTTGCGAGGTACATCAAATAGTGACTCAACATGTTAGCTTACTACATGTTCATGAAACAGTGAGGAATACACAAAATTCCTAGTTTGAAACATCTATGTCTATCTCAAAGGGATATTGTGGGTTTATTAGAGTGAGTATTAGTGGAAAAACAAGGTAATGTTTTAGATCCTTGAATCCTTTATGTAATGAATTAGTCCAAATGAACTTGGACTTGGCTCCACTCTTGGTCATTTGGTTTAGGGGCCAAGTGATATGAGATAACCCCATCATGAATTGGTGATAGAAGTTGGTGAGACCTAAGAAACTGTAGAGCTTTGTTAGAGTTGTTGAGGTTGACCAATTATGAATGAATTCAATATTTTCTTGATCCACATGCATGCAATGATGATCTATGATGTATCAGATACTAAAATCTATTAATTCTAAATGGAAATTCCCCCATATTAGCGTATAAGTTGTGTTATTGGAGGGTTTTTAGGACCTATTGAATGTGCTTAATAAGTTCTTCCTATGTTTTTTTATATATGAGGATATCATCCAAATATAAAAACATAATAAAATTTGTGAATGGCTGCAATAAATCATCCATCATCCTCAGTGAGGAGACTCTTAAAATGAAGGGAGGCTGCCCTCTTGATGGATTCTTGGTTGTTATGATGGTTGCCCTCACTGTCAGTAATGGCACTAATGTTGTTCCTTGTCTTCCTGGCTGTAGCTTGCTTGTGGAAGTAAGCTGTGTTTTTATCTCCTTCTTTCAACCATAGCTGTCTCGATTTAAACCTCCACTTTATCTCTTCTTCTCTCTTAATGTGCATGAGCTGTCCCTGAATTTCCCATTCTTTGTTTTTTAGTTGATGGGTGAGCCCTTGGTCTTCAATTTGTTTTTGGACTTCCTCCAAGTCCTGCTGTATTTTTCTTTTAATATTTTCTGGTTCTTGATAGCTGATTTTTGCCCATTCTTTGAGAGCTTTTCTTACACTCTTGATTTTTGTTTCCCATATGTGGCTAGGAGAGCCTTCTACATGCTGTTTCCAGGTGGTCTCTATGATAGCTTCAGCAGATGCATTATTTCTCCACAGCGGATTATATCTGAACGGAATTGGTCCCAATTGAGAGTGGGATTCCAGCGTAAGGAGAATGGGGAAATGGTCTGAGGCTGTGGCGCTGAGAATTTTGGTGTGGCCCACTGCAAAGGAGGAGAGGAGGGAGATGTTAACCAAAACTCTATCCAATTGTTCCATGATGTTTCCTGGCCCCATCCTTCGATTGTTCCAAGTGTATTTTCGATTTTTTGGAATGATATCAACCAATTCGTGTTCTAACATTATTCCTTCCAGCTGACTTCTGAAGGGATCATGGATGAAATTGCCCCCTCTTTTCTCATTCGCGTGGAGGATTAAATTAAAATCTCCAGCTAATATGATATTTGGGTTTTTCTCATTATCTATATTTTCTTTTAGCTCCTTTCAGCACTGTTCCTTTTCTCTATAATGGTTGGGAATGTAGACATTGTAAATGATGAGATCACAGTTCTCCTCTTTACTGTTCAGATTGGTCCTTACCCAATTTTGGTTGGATATGGTTGACTTGCAACCCCAGTATTGGTTGTTCCACATGGCAGTAATTCCTCCAGATGCTCCTCTGGAGTTGTTGTTGGCACCTGAGAAGTTCTTTTGGGCATCTACGATCTTCTGCATTTCAGTTTGGCTTTGTTTGGTTTCTTGGATCAACATGATTTCGGGTCTTTCATTTTGAAGAACGTCTCTTAAGGCAGTTGTTTTGGAGGGGTGCCCCATGCCCCTGCTGTTCCAGGATAGGAGCTTCATCATGGTACACTCGAGCGAGGAGGTGCTCGCCCCTCTTGGTCTTTCCCTGCTGTTTCCTTTTCTTGGTGTCCTGTCATGAAGGATTCCATAGGGGTTTGGATTCCAAGGGCAATGTCCTTTTGAGTGCTTTCTTCTCGATGCTGCTTGGCTGACTTCCTTCCTGGTCCGGGCTTTTTGTGGAAATCACTTGAAGTGCTGATTTCTTTTGAAGAGCTTTTGGTGGTTTTAGGAGGGGGAGGCTCTGAGGAAGGCTGGGAGAGGATCGAAGTGATCAAGGGGGGGTCAGACAATTCAAGGGAGGGCTGGTCAGATTGAGGATCTTCAGAGGCTAGAATCAAGAAAGGGTTGGAGGATGAGGGGAAGGGAGGATCTTGAGATGGGCCCGAAGGTTTGGGGGGGAGAATTGGGGCGATGGGAGAAAGGGCCCGGCTGATCAGCGGATGATTCAGGTTTGGATGGGGGGGCTGCTTTCTTTTTTTTCACAGTTTCCCAGTGTCCTCCTTGATCTTCAGTTTCCAAGTTAGTTACTTTAGTGCATCTATTAGCGAAGTGCCCATATTCATGACATACCTTGCATTTGAAGGGTATTTGCTCGTAGTCCATCTGCTGTATGTGGCTCCAGTCGTCCACCTTAAGCTTTATGGCTTCCGGCAGTCCTTTTCCGAGGTCCACTTCCACGCAGATCCTTGCACAAGCTTGCATGTTGTCCTTGGTCTCACTTCTATCGATGTATTTCCCTACCGCGTTCCCGATTTCTTTGACCGATTTGTCTCCCCAACAATGCAAGTGAAGATGAGGAAGATGGACCCATACTGGAACAGCATTGGGGATGTCCAGTTCTGGATCGAAATCAGGGGTCCACTTATTTAAATATAGCCCACAGGAGTCCATGAAATAGGGCCCATTCCTGAATATCAGATCCTTATCTGCTTTGGTTTCAAAATGAAAGGTGTAGTAACCCTTGCCACAGAAATGGATTGAGATCTTTCCTTGGATTTTGTCAAACCAATTCCTTTCCACCCATCTTTGGACTGTTCTTGGTGAAGGCCATAAACCCGTAAACTGTCCTATGAGTCCTTTTTCTGCTAGTGATAGAGCTGCCATTCGAGGAAGAGATGGAGGCAGCTGGACTTCTTAGAGAATATCCAGTTTCTTGACGAATTTTGAAGTTGCAGGCTTGGGGCGGGAAGGGGGAAGAGACTTTACTAGGTCTGAGAAGGCTTTCTCAACATCCCCCTGGGATGGATCTGGATGAGCCATGGCTGTGGCCAAGGCCCAGATTGCAGGCCTCGCGGCCGAGGCCGAGGCGTCGGCGCAGCTCGCTGATCTCCTAGGTTGTGTTCTTGCTCACGCACTCCTGCTCCGCTCGCTTCCTCTTCAGCCTCTAAAAAAGTATTCAAAAGGTAGTGGGCTTGGCCCAGTTCGGTTACTACTCGCACGACGAGCTACGACCTTGCTCGGGATCGAACACAAGACCAGTCCGTCATGACGAGGCCGACTTTACCACTACGCTACCTCCACGACCTTATAAATCATCCATCATCAACATGAATGTTTCCATATCATTAGCCATGCCAAAAAGTATGAGAAACCTCGCAAAAAGTATTCATTAGGTTTAGAGTAAGTATTTTTTACATTATTTTACTCAAATAGTACGTGCTGGTAATTTGAATTCATATCAATATTACTAAACAACTTGGCACTTTTTGGTGGATCGAGAAGATTGTAATCCAAGGAATTTGATATTGATTCTTGAATATGTTTTTTTTTAGAGCTACACAATGAATATAAAGTCATAATGTCCCATCCTTCTTTTGAATAAACATTGTTAGGCTCTTGCAAGGTAAGGAGCTCATATGAATGCTTCCAATTTGGATGAGCTCTTGAATTTGGCATTTGAATTCTTGATTCTCAAGGAGGAAGCATTTAATAGTAGGTCATTGGATAGATGACAACCACATGTTAAATCAATTGGTTTCTTGGCCTACCAATGCATAGACACCCTTGGAGGAAAAGCAAAAATATCTCTGTATTCTTCCACTTAATTGTCCACCTAATTTTTCTAAGGAAAAAAATCCTATGTAGAGGCCATGATGGTTATAGCGACCTTCTGTGCACCTTATGAATAAATAATGAAAAAGAGAGTGTGTTAATTATAAATATTTATGGCAACTTGTAGATTTTATTTCCCAAACTAATAATGAAACTACATGGCTTGTTGGGAGAAAGTTTTGGTACTTTTAATTATCTTATTAAAATCATTTTATCGTCAATTTTGAACCAAAAACTCTTCCATTTTACCTGTTTTATGAGGATAATGGAGTCAAAAGGTTGTAATAAAGGTAATTATATTTTATAAAAAATATCCTCTTTTTAATTTATAAATATTAGTAGAATCCGTTATTGAAGCACGAATTTTCAAATCAACAGCTATAATAATTTCTTGTAATCACATGATGGGAACAGGAGAATAATTCTCATAATTCATTCAAGATCTATAAAGTTTCACATTAGCTAATATGATTTTGACACTTGGAGTACATTTAGAATATTCATTATATGGATAAATACCTATCTAGCCTCTTGTATTTGGTTGCAACCCTCAAGTCAATGTTGGGTCAACACAAGCTATTTACTCAGAAATTTCTATAGCGAGTTAAGGACATCAATAAAATTATCCCCATCAGTTGGAATTCAAGTAGAAAGTCCTAGAAATCAGTATCTAAAGTCAAACAAGATCAAGAGGACCACATTAGATCCCTATATTTCCTTCTTAGATGTTCCATTTTTCTTTATACATGGAACTGAACCCCATGTTTCGGAAAATTCAGTGCTAGATTAATAGTTTTTAAATAAAAAATGTTGAATTAGGGGAAACAAATTTAGACATTTTCATGAATTATTCTTGAACATGACTTCTATTTTGTATTAACTTTGTGAGTTGTATCATTACAAGATGACATTTTCTATGATATGGTGTAACAACTTCTCTTAGTTTCTGAATATTATCTCTAACAACATTTTCAATGAGCCCCCCTAGTATGTGTTGCATTGCTTCCTGTTAGGTGTTTTATCATTTTAATTGCATTTTGAGTTCACTTTGTTAATAAATTTTCTTATATATATGTAGGTTTGTCAATACTCAGTTTTTACTATAATCACATGGTTTTCCTGTAATTTCCTATAATGGATACTCTATTTTTCCTATGATCACACAAATTTTGTGACAAATTGTTGGTTGAACAACCTCATTTAGTTGGAATTGTTTTCCAATAATTATTGTTGCGTTTTAAAGTTTCCTGTTAGAACTAGTTAGAGCTAGTATGCCTCAAGTAATTATTAAAGTAATGGATTGAAGGAACTTGAGTTTTAAATGAAAAATATTTTCCATTGGTTGGAGTGAATTTTCTTCTCATCCTCAAAACACTAATTTTTCCCTTAAAGTTTTTTTTGCATTGCGTTTTATAGGCCATATTAACTGCACAAAGTATGCTTTCAAAAATAGAATTTAATGTGATTGTGTAATGTGTCTATCTACATATGCAATTTCACGTGGGCAATGTTAACAATTTGACGTGAAATTATGAAATCAATCTTAAACCTAAATCAATTTTAAGAATTTCCTGTACTTGAATTGTGTGTTACTTTGCATAGGAACACCTAAGTAGCTAGTTTGCACACATAGTGTGTTCACCTCATAATTTTACCTACCTTGGATTGAAAAGTAAGTGTTAAGGAATTTTCCCCACTATATGACTCAATAAGGCCTATACTCACAAACATCATGGTTCTTCAAAAAATAGGGTTTCATTAAAATATATTCACAAAATTGAAGTGGAAAAATCACACAATACCTCGTCTTGAAGGGCTTGATGCCATAGGGTAGGAAAAATTACTAATTTGATAGAAAAATATTGAAGGGGGGAGGGTTGGTAGCATGAATCATATTTTAAACTACTTAAACGTTTTATTTTCTTATTCAAATTTATGTATGCGGTTGTTGTGAAGTAAACCCGCGTATGTATGTGAGTCGCGACTATGATGAAGACAAGTAGAATATAACCAGTTCACTAACTATTTCAGTTAATTCATCATCTATTTAACTTGAATCAGTATATTAGTACTTCAGTAAACATTAATTAAACAATAATCATGTTCATTAAGAATGAAAGAAGTCATTTCACACAAGAAACACATAAAAACCAACAATTTTTTTAGATGGAAAACCAATGTGGGAAAAAACCACCATTGTTGTCGTATTTGTCTACTTCCTTTATTATGAAGAGAAATTTATTAACATACTTGTACTGGTGCAGAATCATACCAGTATGCAGGTACCCACCTGCAGAAGTCTACAACCTTCTCTCATTTTCCAACTTCACTGGAAGGGAGCTACAACCCACTTATTCTCTACTTTTTGTGGATCACTTTTCAGAATATTTCAAACTGGATCCATTTCAAATATGAGACAACGATACTGAGATCGACACTGTATCAAATAGCTGAAACAACTTAATTAATAAACCAAACACTGAACCTCAAACAATGAAATTGGTTAGATAATTTTAATTCACTGAATACTCTTAATCAGAATGTCAGACCATCTACTGTTCACAACAGAAACCAGATCCTGTCACTACAAACCCTGGTCAACCTTATGTCAAAATATATATGCAATTACTATGAGACATAACTATGTATATATGTGCTTTCTCTTCAGATAACCCGTGTAAATATTTCAAAATACTAAACGTTGGAACTGAATCACTGCAATACTATAATCAATCACTAAAACACATACTGACCTTGTCATAGATTTCTAAGCCAAATACATATCATCTCATAGCAGCATCATTACTATTCAACATTTCATAACATGATCAGATCAACCTCAAACAACACTGCAAACACAGATCATCATGTAAGACTTCATTGACATATAACAACAAATCAAACAAGATTGATTAGACATCATATATAGAGAACCCTAGCATATGTACACGACCCTTATAGGAAAATTCAACATATGTACACGCCTTTCAAGAGGATACCAACATACATATTTGTCCATACTACAAAATCTATATGTTACTACCAAAAAGTTGATCCTCATATGTACGCACTATTTCTGAAGAAAAATTACATATAACCATAACCACTGAATAATTCTTTCGGTTCATAACATATCAATAATCAAACCAAAATCTTGACGCATACTATAAAAGGCACACATCATAACACCATCACCACAAATCTATCAACCCTTAAGCAGTTTATTCAATGTGTAGTCATTTCATATCTGTAAGACCTGATCTATCATCACATTCCTCGATGCACACTTATTTCAAAATAACCAATTAATTAATATATCAAGTCATGCATACTTAGCACCTTGATCTCCATCTTCTTATATTTCTTAGGCCTTAGCCAATAACTTAGGTCAATTTCATAGCTATACCGATGGTATTCCTTGATGGGATCAAATATCAAATAGGTTTTGGACCCTTAGATCAGCTCCATTCCTTGACTTTGGGCACCAAACTTAGCCAAGAATGTGAGGTTACTACTAGACATGGCCATCTCGTGCCTATGGTGACCTTTAGCATCCAACAACAATAAGATGTCCATTCCACCCTAGATAAAAACTTGTTTTCCCTTTTGACGATGTCAAGAGAAAACTCGAAGCTAAGAATCCAAAACATGGTGCACCTTTGAAACCTAACACGAGCCCTAAACCTCTGACAAAAGAAGTGTAAAAGACACGACAAGGCAAAACCTTAGGCTTCAATGCGAGCTCCATTTTTTTCCCTCCAAAATGGATCAAAGTTAATTTGAAAAATGGTCTAAGATAAAATATATTATATATATATATATATATATATATATATATATATATATATATTATATATATATATGTGTGTGTTTGTAAAACATTCATTTAATTATTTAATTCTAGGTTTTGAAAGTGTCTTTTCAAACAAATAAATTTTTAAATCATTATGCCTAATTTTTATTTTATTTTTAAAAACATAATTTATTTTTACATTTTTGTTTATAAATTATTTAAAATATAATTACTTTCTTAAAAAAAGTCAAGTAATTTCACTTTTCGATTTAGAGTCGATTTTATGTGTTTTTATTTTTTAGGATACCAGTTGCCAAGGCTATATTTTCAATTAATTCATAGTTTTAACCACACAACTAACCTAAGATAAAATAAATAAAAATTAGAAAAATTTTAAAAACACTTTAAAAACAAATTTTTGGAAAAAATGTTGATACTTTATAAGTATGAATATTTAAAATGCCAAAAAAAAAACCCAAAAAAGTCTCTCCTGGCATGAAATTTCCCATCTAATATTTTCCAGTAGAGTGTTATTCGTCCTTGAGAGCATCAACAATGTCTTCCCAAATGGATTCTATCCTAAATGTTGTGGAATCATCTTTAATATGTCTTTCCTAGTAAATATCCTACCAATATTTGACCATTTGAAAGGACCTAAGGAGTGCAAAAGTGGTTTTTTCATGGTCAATTAATACAGTTTGAACAAAGTAACATCCCTATAATAAATTTAACTATTTCTCCAAACCATTTCTATCTACGTAACCCTTATATAAAAGAATCTTAAAATTAATTTACACCTTTAAGGTTATCACACCTACAAAACAAATACTTACTAAACGTGTCTTTTTCTTTGTTTGTAGCCATTGAATGATTTGGGAAAATTAATCCTTCATTTTATTGCATTGTTGCATGAGGGATTCCCCAAGCAACAACGTGATATGATCTCCTCTACTATCTATATTTTCCTCCACCATGTAAAGTTTTTTGGGCTAGTGAGTGTAATCTTCGTTAGGCTTATTTAGTTCAAGATGCAACATATTATACCTTAACCTCATTAAGGATATGCATGAAGAAATTACAAAGAGTATATTGCAAATGAGAATATCTTTCATATTGATCACATCATTAGGATTTGGTCGACGTTTCTAACCAACTAATGTGGTTCATCTTCATGACAAAAGTGAAAAACTAATCAGTCCAATAGAATAAATAACAAGGATGCATTAGTGTCTAGAGTTAGGCATTAGGAATTAGACATTAGGAAATAATTATTAATTAAAATAATATTGGTTTATAAACTAATTGTTGGGAATTAACCGTTATAGTTCTAAATTAATGAAATAAAATATTTTTTAATAATATTATAAAATTAATTAAACAAAATCTCTAATGAAATGGTCAAATATTTGAATATTTATAACTTAATGATTTTATTATTATAAAATTAGTTAATAACATTTTTAAATTAATAGTAAGAACATAAAGATATAATAAAATAAGCAATTCTTTGAATAAAATAAAATAACGAATGAAAAGAAAATGAGGTAATATTTGATACCATTAAGTAAATAAAATAAAATAAAATAAAATAAAGGAAGGAAAGAAAGAGAAAGAGGAATGAGGGGTGAAATCACGAGGAGAGAGACGAAATCTAGTTATTACTTAATTTCCAACCATCATCTGTATTGAGATTGATTACATGTTTCTAAATTTAAATCACCTCTAAGCTTCCTATGGTCAAATTGATCAACCCTAGCAATGACTTTGGAATCCTCAATGCAGACATGGTGCTTGGATTTATCCACATGCTCAACTAGAACTAACAAGTGGGAACGATTGTGCTTAATGTCTACAACATTCTCTTGGATTCTCTAGTTAATGGAGCAACTAGTTTCTCCAGTGTGGGGGATCCCATAGGAACAAGGGACCAAGTATACCCCTTTCATGTCTTTAGGGTCCACTGGGACTTTAACAGACGTAAGAGAACTTCTAATGGTATTAATTGGTTTGAACAAAGCATAAACTCTATCCTTTTTAAGAATATGGGAAATCATTTTATTGGTCCCTTTGATAAATGTAAGCTGAACCTTAGAGATAGGAACATCATGAGCATGCTTAATCCTTGATTCTTTACAATATCTATGAAAATACTTGAGGCCTTGAGTTCTGATACACCCATTATTTTCAAAACCCTTGAGGCCTTGAGTATATTTCCATGGTACCATTGATATGGAATATGTAGAGAATAAAGTGAAGGTGGAAATTTAATGGAATCACAAAGAGATATTGTATAGAGAATGGTAATACAATGGAACCCAAATTCAATTATTTAATAGAAAAATACTTTGAAAATGCAAAGCAACATAAACTATCATGAATGGTGGTAGCTTATCTTTGAAGATAAATCTATCAATGAACCTCATTTGTAAGAAGCCATTACAATAGGCTAAGACTATATGTTTAACATAAAAGAGGAATGCTTAAGGGGTGGAAACCCTAATGCCAAGAGATGATGTTGAAAATGGAATGAGACTTTGAGAAGTCTAGTTGATATGCCAACTTCCTTAGGGCATAAATTTTGCATAAAAAGTACCTTCATGATATCACTTGGAATATTACAAAACTTAATGCATGCTCTATATATTTAGTAGGCCACACAAATTTTTGTACCATGCACTATGTAAACTAGAAAAAATGCAAGGGAAATGCTCAAAAAATGTGTGTGAAGTTTTTTACCTAAAAAAACTATGGTAGAACTTCCCATATATGGAATCATTCTCAATTGGTAGAACAATTGGGTGGCCACTAATATCTCACTATATATTTCTTAGAACTTTTATGTCTTACTAATTTGACATAATTTAAGGCTAAAATTGTTAAGGGATTTAAATTTTTTTTTGTGTGTAAAGTGAATGCTAGCAACTACAAGTTAGGAAATTAGACTAAAAGTTTACATATGTCCTTTTGGTCTCTAGCTTGTTGATGAGCGCTAGTATTGCAGGAAGGATGTTGTAACTCCTGGGCCACTAGCTTTACTTTATCAACCTAGGGTTCTATTGATGCCTCGAAAATTGCTGCATCAACATCGGGGAAAACCACCCGGTTTGGACCTTAAAGGCAACTCCTTTTCTGTTTGGTATGGTGGCTCCAACTGGATATAATGGGACCAGTTTCCCAATGATTTGTAAATAGGATGGATAAACAGTTGATCTTCTATTATCTAGTGATAATAATGGATGATTTATTCTAAAATGAAACATTATAAACAACTAATCTATCCCAGTAAATTTCCACTTTAGTGCAACTTTTGGTGATCTTTATCTACAAATAGGCATATAGATGACTCCATTCATAAATGAAGACATTCATTCATATGATAATTACTTTGTTCAAGTAGTTGAACAAAGTAATAATTAAAACATTATTACACTATTCTTCATATATCATTGACATAAATACAATTGCAAGAATAACATTCCTTAAACATTCAATAGTGATAAGTATAAGGACTGTTGTTAAAACACATACATATATCAAGTGATATTAAGGTTAAATAAACGCTGATCTATATAAAAGAATGGAGCAAAGACATAGATAATAGTACCATATGTAATTCAAATCCCTTCTGAGATCAATTGCATTCAGATCTCATCTTCCAACTTAGAAATACTCTCACAAAAAGCAATAGTGCATATCTCATCAAAGTATTCTTCATTAAAATTCAGAATATAGGCCTAGCTTTCATAAAAATATATATCGGAAGCACAATAGTGTGACTCCCGATCCAAGTTTTATACAAAAATTGAGGGCCCTTTCTAAAGACATGAAAGGGCCTATAAATACTATCTAAGCTAACTGATTATGAAAATAAAAATTCTATGATATGGTATAACCAAATCATGGAAATCTCCTTGAAATAGGCATGCTTCACTGTTTTGGCCGATAATCCTTTCGTTTGAGCTGGCATATAGCAAGCATTGGTTGCAATTGTGGAGGGTGACTCAGACGTGAATGCAGTTTGGCTAAATATGTAGCATCATGAATTTCGGGAATCATGTAACCGATTGCATCGATTAAACATTTCAATGCTACTTTTTGACTATGTGGTTTAACCAAGAAGAACCAAAAGGTGTCCCAAGTTAAACTTTGGATGCCCGCAATTAATCTTTCCTTCTTTTCCAAATCCAGCTTGCATGACTTCTCTAGTTCTTTAGCTAATAGAAATTTACTTGGAGTGCACTCTGAAATCAAATTAGATAGATAAAGAGTATCATTAATTAATTCAATCAAATTACCAGTTACTGATCTACATCTCGAAGTTTCCCTTTCTGCTTTCATCAATTGGGATTGCCATTCTAAAAAAAGAATTTCCTTGTGTGATTCTAGAATTCTAAGAAGATTTGTAGCTTGCCCTTCATTGGTTTCTTGCCAAGCAAGAAATTTTGTTAATATCTCATCAGCGTAGTCCAAATTCTGCCTTGCGTCAAGTGATTTGTCAATCATTGAAGAAGAAATCTCACAAAGGGGCTCAACAAGAGAAATATTATGACATAGTAAATTTAACTGTTTAATCAATGCCTTATTGATCTGGAGAGCTTCGGATCTGAACTTTGCTAGTTGAGGAAGACTTTTAAACTTTTATATTTGTTGAGTCAGTTGAGCGATTTTCTCATCTTTTGTTTTGCTCAATTTCTCATTCATTGTATTTAGCTTGGCCAATTCTAAGGATAATACTTTTTGTTTATGTACTTCACTTTGGTCTATCCTCTGCTTCTCCTTTAGCAATTGCTCATTTAGTTGGTTATTTGATTGTTGCTGCGCTGCTAATTGTTGTTCCAACTACTCTATTCTCTGTTGCTTTTTAGATACCTGTGCTTCCAGTGAAACAATTGTCTAAACTTTTTCTTTGAGTAAATTGCTAACTTCTGATGCTTTATCCATAGTAGCTGTCAAGTATGCCTCGGTGTACTGAGAGAGTTTTGTAAGGTCTTTGGAAGGATTAATTTCCTCTCTGCATACCACATTAGCCATTTTTCTTTGTGCAGGTAAAAGAGAGGATTGATCAATCTTTCTCTTTTTCCTTTGTCTTTTCACTACAACCATATGTTTGGGGTTGTAAAAGACATCTAAAGGTGGTATTTCTTCTACGTGTAGGATGATTTCCTCAGATGGATTTTCTGGAATTATCTCCATATATTTCTGAATGATGGGTGGGCCACTGGTTCCTTTAGCTGGAACTGTACTAGTTGATGTTTTGTGACCAGTTGTCACTTCAGGCATGCTGAATCCTTGTAAGGTCTCAGTATTGCTTATAATGGAATCAAATTGTTGCCATTCTTGAAGAAGCTTGGGATCAATCTGAGTATCTATATCCATGAGTTGGCTATCTTTTCCCTGTCCCTGTTTCTGTTCCCATTCTTGTTCGGAGATCTTTTCCACATCAGAAATCTTTTCAGTAACTATTTGTTCAGACTGACCGGATGACTAGGATTCAGGATCTGTGACTAAGAGGTCTTAAGGTAGAGTTTGCAACCTCTACTCTCTAAACATATTAAACACTTCTAATCCTTCACCCTGATATTTGATTCTAGCCAATGATTTAACTTGAAATAAAGATTGGGTTGAGGAAAATAGATCATCGAAGTCATCCTTTTCATGATCAAACTTTGCAAGTTTGGCTTGTTCAAGAACATTATAGGCAACTTTTCTTGGATCATATTGCCTGATGGGGATTGTTGCAAGATTTAACATTTGTATTTTTTTTGCCTCCTTTTCTACATATTTGTAATCATGAAGAGTGAAAAAATCGCATCTTAAAGGGAATGTAGGCCATGCTTGTTGTAGAGCTATAACTAGGGTCTCTCACACCACTAATTATCCCACATTAATAAGTCAATCCAGGAACAATTTGTTATTGCAAGGAGTAGCTCAATCCGAGGCTATTTGTCCGAGTAATGCTCAGTAGTATAGTGTTCTAATGATTCGAAAGGGAACAAATGCTAAGCTGTAACTAAACTAACCCAAAAGATAGAATCACACAAGGCAGTTGATCAATCAAGGGTACAGAAGCAATAACCCATCCCTTTAGAAACTGATGGAGCAAGGAAATTAGAGCATGGACTTATAGGTCTGGGAGCTAAGTAGCGTCTTGCTGGGGCTCACTACAGCCTTAGGCCTTCTCTCACACCATAAACAACAAAGGCAGTTAAATAAAACGGTGGAAAGTAAAATGGAACAGCAGTCTGGAAATGAAACAACAATAAACGGAACAGCGGTAAAATGGAACAACAGTAATAAAATGGAACAACAGTAATCGAATGGAACAACAATCCTCAATAAATTATGAAACAACAATTCTCATCCATATGTACATGTTCTATCCTACTATAGCAATCTGAGAATAATAAATGATATGACTACACTTCTGGACGAAGTAATATTGCTTGCAAGTCTCACGAATACTATTTCACATGGATCTAATAACGATAACCTTCATGCCAACATTCTATTACAGAGATAACCGAGAGGTGCAATTCAAATAGATCCAATTGTATAGTGCAGAGACATGAGATAAAGAAATCATTCACATATCAATTATAATGGAGCATACTATATCACATAAAAGATATATTAGATTAATTAAATAACATAAATAAACAAACCACACAAAAATCACTGTATAATAATACAAAAGAAAGTGTCCTCCGGAGCCGGGCCCTTAGCTGCCAAGGGTACACTGCCTTAAGATACTCCAGATGCAGAGACGAAATGAACACCAAGTCTTCTATATTAATCGCATCAACAAAAGTATACAAAGTCAGGTCTCAGCGAGACTCAATGATCACAGTTTGTTCTGAAACTTAGAATCATAAAATAGTCGTCCTTTTGCTCAATGGTGTGGTGCCTTTATATAACAGGAATGACGGAGGTATCTAGACAATCAAAAAGATAAGTTAAAGCAGCGATCCCTCAGGATCAAAGATCCTGAGGGATTCACTAATCGTTCAATTCTTCTCTTTTCCTTCTTGCGCTCTCCGACCCGGTATCCCGCATTCTTTCCCTGGGCTATTCAGCTCTAATTTTGCTTGATGTCATCTGCATTCGGTGCCCTGCTGGAGGGACAACAATTATTTCCCCTTTGCTCCTTGCTTTTGATCGACAATCCCCTATTTCCATGTCTTCCTACATAGAAAACGTCAATTATCAGAACTTGAGCTTCGTTTGTCTATTTTCGCACATTTCATCAAAATCCTTTATCTTCTTTGAACTCATAATACAGAAAAAGTTAGAATTATTATTGAAAAACCACTAGATTTCTTGTCAAAAGCATACCTTCCAAGTGCTCCACACACCCCCCTGCTTACCCTGTTTCATGGCCTCATGAAAACGTTATAGTTGACATGCAAAGCTGTGAGAGAGTAGGCTGGAGAAGGGATCTCGCGAGGAGGTCGACAACCATGATTAGCAACTAGATGGTCAAAGAACTGATCTATTTGATCTGCGGGCATCTCATATAAGGCCTGATATCTGGGTGTAGGGTGCCAAATAATTGGACTGCGAAATCGATACCCCAACCAGGAATGGTCCTGCTCGCAGAATCTGCTCTCCATAGAGACTCAATCGACTGGCAGCCAGCTCAAAATTTTCAAAGTTAAAAGGTTCCCTGAGCTGGATGTTTGGGTTAGAGGTTCGGTAACGAAACTTTGCAGCATGGAGGGCATGGTCTTTAATAGTCAGGAAATACTCGAGGCCTTTTCGGATCAAATCTTCATGCATGGGACCTAATAATTTTATGACACCTGGGATCCTCATCATACTTCTATGATCTCTCCATAGTACTGCTGGGTCCCTAGGTTCGGCTCGTACCCATAAGTCTAAACTATTTTCTTTCCTCTGGAAGATGTTGTAAGCTTTAAGCCATTTTAACTGATTCACCCCAAATGAAACAAAAGCTTGGAATTGTACATCGCCAACGAAAGGGCCGGGGTTCAAATCAGTTTCCTGGTCTAAGACAAGATTGTGCAGGTAAAATTCACATAACAACCTTTGAACTTTAACTCCATAGTGCTTGCAGCAGTCTGTAAAATCATTAACAGTGTTGATATGGATAGGTGCTCCTGCCCTAACAGCTTTTATTTTTAATCTCAAATATCGTTCAAGTAAAAACAAAGCATAATTTTTAGCAGGGGCTCTACAAGTCAAAACATCATCATACAAGGAGCACAGGGTATCCAACTGTTTAACGGCATTATCTAGTCGACGAGTTACCTTAGCAACCTTTTCCTGCTCCTTCTGCCATCCTTCAGAGGCCTGGCTCTCAGACTGACTGATGTTTCGAAGTTGCTGCTGGAGCTCTTCATATCTCTCCTTGGGGACCGTCTTTTCTCGCAACTGCTCGGCCTCCTGCTGGGCTTCTTTCATCATTTTATGCAGGGTCCTGGTTTTTGGATCTTTCTTCCACAAAGCCGTAGAAGCTGGAAGTTTAACCTGGACCTTCCTATTACGTTGTTTGGAATTTTGGACCCGAATTATACCCGAGGGGGGTGCTTCTGTTTGAATTTTTTTGCTTTCCATTTCCTTTTTAATACGAACAAAAGGTTGCTGTGATTCCCCTGCCACCGGAGCCTCTTGCTGTTCCATTGGGATGTCCCTTTGTTCCTTCGGGCCAGATGGAACAGCAGTTTCTATTGGAACAGCACCTTGTTCTTCCTTATCATTTGGAACAACAGATTGTCCTTTGTCAATAGGTCTCCTGATGGGGTTTCGTCCAGAAAAACGAACTCTAACCCTCGGGGTTCTTGCTGCCGTGGTCCTCTTCCTTTCCCTTGCAGCTTGTTGTATTCTCAGACTGGCTTTCAACATTCTAATTTGTTGCCGAAGTCTGGCTATCGTGCCCCGCATCCTCTACTGCTTCTTTTTCAATCTTTTAATTTCCTTTGCCTCCCTAGAGGGTTTGACCTTTAGTCTTGCTTCGTCCTCATCTTCCGGCGCCCTGTGGGCAGATTGTCCCGAATTGGTGTCTTCTGCTTCATTCCCATCGTCAGGCAAGTTTCCTTCCCCTACCTCTTCTGCATTCGTTTCTTCGGGTAGTTCTTCCTCTACAAGGCCCTCAAGGACACCTCCTGTACTGGGAGCTTGGCCGTATTCCCCCATATTGGCTAGAACTGCTGCCAATTCCTCTTCTTCTGGAGGGTCTTGGAACGGGCTACTCATGGGTTGTGTGTTTTCCCCTTCTTGCTCGATAGTCTCTTTCCTGTGAGACTGGTCGTGTCCTTCAATTCCTTCTTCTGGCTGGTTGGCTCCAGCCTCTGATTGCTTAGCATTTTCTTCGGGTAATTCACCTTCCTCCTCCGGAGGTTCATCCTGGATTTCAATCGGTTGGGTCGCAGTTTTCTGAATCTTTTCCAGTCTTCCCCGCATTCGAGCCAGTCGAGCTGACTTCCTCGGTCTTTCAGGAGGGTTTGGAGTGCCAACAGGTCCCCTAGGCTCTTCTAGCCGTTCCGGCGTATCAGAGGGTTGCTTCCTTTTTGCCACAGCATGCTTTTCTTTCATCAACTTTTTACATTTCTCTGAATGTTCCGGCGTATTACAGGACCGCTTTCGTTTTGGAACAGCTTGCTTTTCTGCCGCTGGCTTTTCATGTTTTTCTGAACGTTCCGGTGTGCTGGAGGTTCGTTCAGACCTTGGGGGTGGTATAGCAAGTCCCTTCTTAACTGTTTCCACCAATTCCTCCCAGGTGCCTTGCTGTTGGGTAAGACTGTGGCTTACTATTAGCCGAATCAATCCGTGATGGCTAACAACCATATCTGTGTGTTGAGCCTTCTTCAGGCTTTGGGCCGCATCGTGTAATAAAGAATTTAAAAGGGCAGGAAGATTTACAGAACATTTCCCTTTTAAAACAACTAAGAGTTTTAAGTGACGAGCCCTTACCACATCTTTTCGCCCTTCGTAGGTGATATAGCTCTGCACTATCTTCGCCAGCTCGGTCCAGGGCTCTCCCAGTGCTATCGGCAGAACTCCTTTCCCCTTAATTGTCAGACTTTGGCCTTCGCCTTGGAAGATTTCCATTACTTTCTGCAGTCTTTCCTTCTTCAGCTTCCATCTGGATCCAACAGCTGGTAGTCCTGATACTTCTGCGATAATGTCTTCTGTTAATCCTATCCTCTTTCCTCTGACTATAGAGTGGTTTTCCTGCAAATTTTGCAGGAATTCCAACGCTACAGTCTCGTTCGATTCCTGCAGGCGGTTGAAGTAATTCAACCATCCTGCATTTTCCAGGATTTCGCGGGCAGCAGCGGACACGGTCAACTTGCATGGCTCGCTTCGAATTGTCTTCCCGCCCATAGCGTACAAAAGAAATAGATTCAGGAATGAAACAGCAACTGTTTGCAGGATTTACCAAGCAGAAAGGATACTCGATACTAAATTTAGAAAGGATCGTCGCCGAGCATGGAGCAAAGAGAAAGATCGTGGATGGTAGTCCGTAGAATGAGATCATCATATCGTTGAATTGTGCCATTATTTTGCTCGAATGGTGTGCAGCCACGTACTCATTGGGAAATGAGATCACCTCCTCCCCGCAATCTGATAGGCTGCCCCCAGCCGTCAAGGAGAGGAGCAGCATCCAATCGGGAGTCAAATCGTGAAGTACAGCAGGTAGCATTATGCCATGTTGTAAGAAAACAATGGAGTACCGAAACCAAGGCGAAAAGGTGGATCGCTTTTTTAGATAAGCCCGTGTGATATAATGAGGAACCGAGGGTGTGGGCGTCTGTCAACTGTACCAGGTCTCCAGTAGTCATTGTCAATACCATTGCCATGAGTGGTAATAATGTTCATGCGATAATTACATCAGGGTGTGACATATGATATATACGAAGGGTATGAAAGACAAACAACTTAATATCATACCTGTTGGTGTAAATATTAGGACTCCAATGCCATTAACAGAGCTTTGCTGCCAG